>CAJQZM010038617.1:0-76840 GCA_907164665.1 Colias nastes
GCAGCGCCCACAAGGGGGCGTTATCGCCCACGTTGGGAAAGACTGCTATAGTCGATAAAAAAACAAACATACTTTACAGGAACAATGTACTTACTTAAAAAATTAAACGCAAGCGTTATTTTCCTTTTCAAAAGGTTCATTATTCTCATTCTAATTACAGTTTTTTCTTAAACTATTTTCAAGATTTTTTTTTTGGTAATAGTGATACAGATACCTTTGATTACAATTTATATAGATATCAAATATAGCCTGAAAACGATCTTAAGATTAATAATTGCTTTTCCAGTGAAATGGCTGTACTTTCATTATTTATCGTACCTAGATAATTTAATTCAGACAATAAATTGTCCTTATTACCTGAGAAGTTAGAGCACCTAAAGACGTCGTTAAATCTGCGGTTAACTGTGCGATAATGTAACTGCTGAATATAAAAGTTAGTGCTTGTACTTTTTATATCCTTTGTTATGTAAATGGAAAGTACTCCCTCTTTATTATCTTCCCTTTGTTTATATTGAGAACAAACATGCGCGTATTATAAGGAAAATTAGTAATTAATTTCGCGTTAGTCTAGGGAATAGAAGTTTTGTTCTGAGTGGAATTGTAGGATAGTGGATAGTTTATTGTAGATATTATTACGTCATGTATTCCAAATATATTGGATAGATTAAACATCTTATACGTATTTGGCTTTTTTTATTTGCTAAATATCAATTAATTATAAATATCTGTATATATCTGTTGTTATAGCAGTATATTATTTCTAGTCTGTGGTTATAGATAATCCTATGAACGTGCGATGAATTATACATGTTATAAAGTCAATCTTAAAGAATTGATTGTTATACAAGAACGAAACAGAGATGTTATAAAATATGATATGGACATTCGTGAGGAGACCGACTGTAAGTGAAGCGTTACATATTTGCATTGTAATCGATTACGTACCTTTTACGCCAGCAAAAAAACAACATCTCGCAACAGAAATACGCTACCAATTTCCGTTCAAGACGTACTAAATACAATTCTTTTACATTTAATTAGTGGCAATAACGCCTCCATAGGTCTCTCGTGTACAATCGTAGAATGTGAAGTTGGCAGGATACAAGCTCTCCGAATTATTTGTCCAGAGTCCAACTAAATTTACGGTCACACTGTGCTATTGAAATATGTTTGAAACCCTCACCAATTGCCAAGTGAACAATGAGCTTAACGCTTACTCCAGTAGGGCAATAAAGATTGAGAGAGTTGGCAGAAATAACAAGAGGTAGATGAAGAATACAATTATAGGTCCACGAACAAGATTGTATAATGTTTTTTTTTTTTTTTTTTTTTTTTTTTAGTGGGGAAATCTTGCATAGATACCCACGGCCTCCGGGGAAGAGGCCGTGGGTTATGTCGGATTCCTACCGACCAAAACCCCACTGTGTTCCGTCAAGCCGCATCAACGACAGGGCCACGGGTATGTGTAGAATTCATCCGTGACCAAATTGATCAAGTACTTAATAAAATATAGTCTCTTGACCCGACTGACCGGCGTTCAAGTTGACTAACGTAGTATATAATTATTTTACACGATATAATATGCGAATATAATCAAAATTTTAAATCGACGTAAAGTTTAAATTTAAATTTTGAAGTCGGTATTAATTAATACTTTTTTATTGTCTTTAGGTTATTGATTCGTAGTTCGTTTATAAATTAAAGACATTCATTATATTTTTTTTTTATATTCTAACATTTGAATTACTGTACACCAAGTTTTCTATTTTAATAAAAAAAAAAAAAACTTTTAATTGAATTTGTAAATGTATTACAAATTCAATTAAAATGTACCAGTATGATTCAATCTATTTGATATTATTTTATTAAGTTTTATAAAATCACGCCAACTGGTAACAAGCGTCTCTCAGAACTTATTTTACAATACTTTTAAATCCAAAAGCATATAGGTACATAGTTTGATTGTAAACACGCTAATATTAAAAAGTTTGTTAAATTGTTATCCAATTTAAAGTTTTAACTCGAGCCTAATTAATTAAAGCGGAATTCTTTAAATCTAGATTCGTTAGAAGTTTCTTAAAGTTTATGGAAAAGGAAACAAAACTCGGGGTAGAATGCCTAGACTCCAGCGATGTTACTATTCTTTCAGTTTTTGTACGAAATATCTTTCTGAAATTATATCATGTTATATATTATTATAAAGTGTTATAAAAGAACTATAACGTTATTAAGTAAAGACAGGAATTATTATTTTATGCAATATAAATGTTGGAGAAATAATATTCCTTGTCCTGATATACGTGACATGTTTTATTCTCTTTTGCCTTTTCTCTCCCGTATTTATAGTTACTGTATAGTTTATATAATCCGTATCGTAATATAAAATATATTAATCTGCTTTTCAGAGTAGGTACTCAGAGCCTTTATGGATAGGTATCCATAAAGGCTCTGAGTTAAAATTAAAATAAAGTAGTGTAATATTAAAACAGTTGTTACATACAACTGTAACAACTGTTTTGCATTTAAAAATAGTTACAAAAAATAATTAAAACAGTCATATTGGTTTTCCTTAAGAATTAATGAGTTAAAATTTCTGTATTTTATATTGAAACGAATACAGAATCGAGTTAATATTAATTAAAAAAATGGTTTAAAATCGTCTCCAACATTTTATATCATGCTCGTTAAAAATGATGATCATTATTACGTCACATTAATATCACACTGTTACATCCCAAGACTGTATGTACTAATGCATATAGCCATCACCCTAACTATCCTGTCAGCACATTCCATTCCCGCCATGATTCCTACGCGTCTCTCATCCAGTCAGTCTAGATCCTACATCCATAGAGTACGGTTGCCGGCAAATTCACATAAGTTCAATATTGTATTAATTCCATAAGTTCAATTATTGTTTTTAAATAATAAATTATCTTTTTTAAAAAGAGGTTTTATTCGCCTCGCGTAACAACACCATGATGGTATTGTCATGTTAATGTTAAGATGACAACGTGCAGAGTAGGGAGTCAGCTCTTAAGCAATCCTTATCCATAATATCCTTACTTATATTGTTAATTCGAATGTCTGATAATTTGTTTGTCTTCCTTTCACGACGCAACGGAGCGATTTAATGGAATGATTTTTGTGTCTAAGAGATAGATAGGAGTCTTAATAATGGCTGCTTATACCCGCGGTGAAAAATGACAAATGTCATTCGCATGACAATTTAAGTAGCTTTTTGGTCCATTGAAAAGTTACATTTGGGGTTGCATTTTTTAGAGGACGCAATTTTATTTTTTTGATGTGTAGGGGTGGTCAGTGTGAAGCTATCACCAAGTTTGTGGGGTCACCACCCTTGTCCCACGGCCGCCATCTTGAAAATAGCGGTTGATATGGTTTTTACGATATATCTCTTAAACTATTTATTTGATAAAAAAAATTTGTTTACATTATTTGTTGCAAATTAAATACTCTACAACTTTGATCCTGCAACTTTTTGTCGTAGAACTATAAATAAAAAAGTTATAAGCGAAAATGTTCAGAAATTAGAGATATTTATATTTCTCAATAAAACTTTTTTTTATAATTTTACGTAGAAATGATATTTGACCATTTTTGTAGATTGTTTTTCGAGGAACAACTTTTATATACAACATTTGTTCATTAATTAAATAGCTAAGGTTTTACAGCGCTCCGAAGTGAGTACTAATTTTCAGTACTCTGAACTATACAGTATACTTATATTATGTGTGTACTAATAATAATTTGTCATCAGTAATGGTTTTTTTTTGTTATTATAATATTTTTAATAATTAATTTTGCAATATCACTAATAATTAATTATTGAATCTTTTCCCCACCACCCAGGAGGTAGAGTCTGGAAGCGCGACTTTTTTTTACGTCGAAAAGCAGGTCTGAAATGTTCTGCAGTGTGCTTCTATTGTTCTGGAGTATGAGAAAAGAGCCAATAGCCAATATATGTATAGTTAAGAGTACTGAAAAATAGTACTCACTTCAGAGCGCTGTAAAACCTTAGTTATTGACGTTATGAAAAAATGTTGTACATAAAAGTTGTTCCTCGAAAAACAATCTACAAAAATGGTCTGATATCATTTCTTCGTAAAATGATAAAAAAAAGTTTTATTGAAAAATATAAATGGCTCTAATTTCTGAACATGTTCGCTTATAACTTTTTTATTTATAGTTCTACGACTAAAAGTTACTACACCAAAGTTGTAGAGAATTTAATTTGCAACAAATAATGTTAACGATATTTTTTTATCAGTTAAATAGTTTAAGAGATATATCGTAAAAACCATTTCAACCGCTATTTTCAAGATGGCGGCCGTGGGACAAGGGTGGCGACCCCACAAACTTGGTTTTAGCTTCACACTGACCCCCCCTACACATCAAAAAAACAAAATTGCGTCCTCTAAAAAATGCAAGGTTAGGGCTAAAAAATGTAACATTTCAATGGATCATTTCGTAACAGAACAAAAACATCGGGCACAATTAGAAGAAAAATAGCTAACAAAAACCCCAATACATTATACAATATAATATTGGTCGGCATAACACACTTTTAATACCGCCGAGGCAGATAAAGTATCGTTTGTTTCGCCCGACGCGAGTTTAAGTCGATTTTGTTTGTAACTTTCATAGATAACGGTCTTTGTGAAGTTTTCCGAGAGGAAAGTGATAGTCTAACTTTGTATACTATTACCGATACTTTAATGTAAAGTATATTGTAACACGTACTTGGGTTAACTGTTATGAATAGGATAATGTAGTTCGCAGAACTTCGTAAAACTTGCTAATGTTGTTTCGGATTTTTTGTTATTACAATCGTATTCTGTGATAATATTGGGACTACAATAATTCGCAATTCTAAGTTAACTGTTGGGCGTATTAATACCAAAATATCGAAGAATTCTATTTATTCAGATAAAAATAAAATATTCTTCGAACTGAGTCCGAGATAAATAATCTCATCTTAATAGATATAAATATTTAGGTAAATATAAGATAGATTTACTATTTCCATTCATATATTCTTCCTCGTAGTCATCATTTCACTTTGAAAGACTCAACGTAGTTACATTTAATTCAATGCTGCTACATATTTGAACTAATTTAAACTCAAAAATAAATATATATTGGACCAGGCCAAAGCCCACTCGTGGCTGTAGAGCCACAGATGATGATGATGATGATGAAACTCAAAAAGTTGTGTTCTTACCTGCATCACAGTGCTACTGGCCATAGCGGAGATTCATCGCTATCTGTAAACAAAACAATACATTTTAAATCCCATGAAATAATAAAATATTAGGTACACTTTATACATAACATCTAAGGAATTTCAGTGGAAAAAGGAAGAGCGACACTTTCCGCAATTTGTTCGGAAATATAGCAATTTCCTTGAAATTTCCAACAAAGTGTGTCGCTCTTGTAGTTATGGCGTCATCTTATAACTTAGTACCAGCCGTTCATATAAAATTCTTTGTCTAGTTACTCTTGTTTCAAACTCGAAACTTTACCTTGTTTGCAAATTTTCAGACTCGTATTATTTTGGTTTTAACTTCTATTGCCGCGAAAATATAATTGTTTTTGAAATGCAGCTTAACCATCAACATAATATATAATGTAGCTCACAATTTTAAATTTAAATTAATTTTCATATCACCAAAGCTCAACAAAAATGTTCACTAAAACATACAAACTTTTTTAAATTTAATATAATTTTTTATACGTATGTATAACGCCCTAATTCTAGAAAAGGTAATAGTATAATTTTTCGATAATCAGATTATTGTTATGATAAAATAAGAGTAATTACATAAATTTCTACCTAAAGAAATAGCAGCATGCATAATGTATAACGCCTGGGTATTTTATTAACTAAGTGAAGCAATCCCATTAAAAAATAATACGTGTTAATGCAAATCAAATCTCACAATAAAACGTTTGAAACTGTGACTCATCTCAAATTTATTTCATTTCAATGGATTTTCAAACTGATAGCTATCGGATTTTTCAAATAAAATTACTGTTGCCTACCACTTTATTCGTGAATATTCTTTATTGAATATAGAGCAAAAGAACACCATATCAATAATTATTCGGTATTATCAGTTTTTTTTTAACTAAGTTAAAATCACATTCAAATGTTAACAAAATTCGGCAGATATAGAAAAATTAAACTATTGTGCCGTGTTGCCGCAACAAAATCGTGCGGAACGGAGCGTTGCTACTGCGTCATCGCGGCGTCACGTCGCCGCGCCGTGCGATTGGCCGCGGATGACCCCACTGTCCTCTACTACCACTTGGATTCGCCACGCAGCCGCCGAGCAGTGAACTCCTTCGCAAAAATTAATTGTACCAAACGCACTCTGTAATTTTGACTATTAAATTTTAAACGCGCAAATTTATTTTCGACTTTCTTGCCACCCTAAATCCATTGAAACATAAACATTTCTGGACCTTCGACCCCGGATCCTGGATTTTGGAGACGCAATCGGCGAAGAAGTCGCAAAATTACAGTGCAGTTTGGTAAGACGGCCAGCTAATTTATCCAACCCTGTAAAGCTTCATCTGAATGATACTGTGCTTTGTATATTCCAGAGCTTTTGGTGTTGCTTGCCTCCTCACGTGCTTTTACGCAACCGAAGAATCTGCTTCACGTGGCACGTAAGTACTTGTAGCTTTTTACTTCAGTCATTATGTCGCTATCTGAACAAAAGGAGCTTAAGGAATTGAGGAAAAAAAGGGGTTTAATTAAATGTAGATTAACTAATTTTAAAAAATACGTTTCTTCGTTTGAAAATGTTGACCTTGACACGCATCAGAGGGCAGAACTAAAACTACGTATACCAGGTGCGCAAAGTTTAATGAACGATTTCAATCAAGTACAAAGTAAAATCGAAGATCTTGTCCCGGAGTCAGAAACGGATAAACTCATAGAATCACGCGTCGAGTTTGAGAGGGAATATTATGTTGTCCTGGCGATGCTGGACTGCATGGTAAACCCAGATAGTTCCGAGGATAGATCTGTTAATAAATCCATTGACTGTTCCTTAGCGCACGACCATACGACCTGTAACAATTTTAGTAACGATTCAGTAAAATTACCGACTATTTCTGTACCTAGCTTTGACGGTTCACATGAACACTGGGTAGAATTTCGCGACACGTTTTCGTCTTTAATTCATGATTCGAAATCAATACCACCAATTCAAAAATTTCACTATTTAAAGGCGAGTTTAAAAGGTGACGCTAAAATCGTAATAGAAAACGTTGAATTCTCATCCAATAATTATCTGGTTGCATGGGAGCTTTTATTAAACCGCTTTAATAACACGCGATTGATAGTGCAAAGTCACATTAAAGCAATATTTTCCCTACAAAATGTCTCCAGAGAATCAGCTTGTCAATTGCACAATTTAATCGATACAGTTTTGAAAAATTTACGTATTCTTAAAATTTTAGGGGAACCCACTGAATATTGGGACACATTAATTATTTATATCGTGGTATCAAAGTTAGATCCCACCACTGAACGCGAGTGGGAACAATTTAAGAACACCTTTTATAAAATACATAAGGACAAAACTATTAAGCTACATGATTTATTGGAATTTATTAAAGAAAAAGCCGATTTATTAACTACACTTTCCGTAAATCACAGTAAACCTAGTATTTCAAATAATTCAAACAAATTATCTACTTACCAAAATAAAAATTCATCATCCAAAATTCATTGCAACATAGTTTCGGATAACAAACACTCTAAATCGCAATCCAATAAGTCGCGCAGCCATTACAAGTCATGTTTGCTATGTAACGAAAAGCATCAGCTGTATTCATGCCAGAAGTTTCTCGACTTATCCCCGCAACATAGGTTTAATTTCATAAAGGATAAAGACTTATGCATTAATTGTATGCGTCCAGGTCATTCGGTTGGTACTTGTCTTTTTGGTCCGTGTAGAAAGTGTGAACAAAAGCACAATAGTTTACTTTGTGATGCAATTAAATTATCACCAATTAAGCAGAATACAGTGACGTTAACTACGTACGAGCACCCCTCGCTTACTAATACGCATCCCGTTACATCAGATAACGCACACATGCAACTTCAATGTACTAATCACGCACAAACCGTTATGTATACAAAGGATGACAATTCTTCGCAACAGATTGTCATATTGTCTACGGCGATAGTTGAAGTATGTAATGAATCGGGTGAGTATTATTGCGCACGCGCAGTTTTAGATAGCGGAAGCGAACGATCTTTTATTACGCAATCTTTAGCTAATAAATTAAATTTACGAATATTACAGTCCACTCAACATATTCACGGTGTAGGTAATTCTATTACGCAATGTTCGCAATCTTGTAACATTGAAATTAAATCGCGCGACGGGAGCTTCACTGCCCGTTTTCAATGTTTGATTTTGCCCCAAATTACATCAAAATTGCCTACAACCACGTTTAATTTAAATCAATTTAATATTCCTCACAATTTATTGTTAGCTGATCCCAATTTTTACGAAAGTCAACCTATTGATTTACTGATCGGTGCTGATTTATTTTGGGAATTAATAACCGAAGGAAAAATGCGCCTTAAAAGTGGTCCTTTCCTTCAAAACACCAAATTAGGTTGGATAGTGTCAGGTGCAATTAAATCTTTTCCGTATACTAATAACAAAAATTTAACACATATTAATTGTAATTATTCGACATTATCGACGGAAGATGATTCACTCGATAAGTTAGTTAGGAATTTCTGGGAATTGGAAGAAATATCCGCGCCTAGCAATAAATTACAGCAATTATCTAGCGAAGATATTGCTTGTGAGGAACATTTTATTCGCACAACACGTCGACTTTCCGATGGTCGTTTCTGTGTTTCAATTCCGTTGAAACAATCACCTGAGTTATTAGGTAATACACGCGCACAAGCTGAACGTCGTTTTTACGCGTTAGAGAAACGTCTTCAGCAAAATACTAATTATAAAAAGATGTATTCTGATTTTATACAGGAATATATTAATTTAGGTCATATGAGTCTCGTCAATACGTATGGGAATCCGCACTATTTCCTACCGCATCATGGTGTGTTTAGGGAGCACGCCACCACAACTAAATTACGCGTAGTTTTTGATGCGAGTATGAAGTCTAGTTCCGGCGTATCATTAAACGGCATACAAATGATTGGACCTGCTATTCAAGGTGACTTAATTTCTATATTATTACGTTTTCGCGAGAATAGGTATGTTGCATGCGCTGACATTGAAAAATTTTACAGGCAATTGAATATTGCTGAAGATCAGCGTGACCTGCAGCTGATCTTGTGGCGGGATGATCCCTCAGAGCCGCTGAGGGTGTACCGACTCAACACCGTGACGTACGGAACGGCATCCGCACCGTATCTAAGTTGTAGATGTTTAAAGGAATTAGCCAAACACTCGAATATTCCGTATGTAGCCGATACTATTAATAATTGTTTTTACGTTGACGATCTCATAGTTTCATCGAATTCTATATCCGAATTAGAAAATATTTGTAAAGAAACCAGTAGTCTTTTAGATTCAGCATGTATTAAATTACGAAAATGGATTTTTAGTCATAATTTAAATTTAATAACGCCTAGCATTAATGAATCGCAAACGCACGATCTCTGTTTACTTAATAAAACTTGTAACAATAAAACTTTAGGTATCGGATGGAATAGTCTCGATGATTACATTTATTATTTCACGCAAATTGTACAAAAGAGTGAAGTAGTGACAAAACGTATTATTTTATCGTGTGCTTCACAAATATACGATCCGCATTAATTCAGATTTACCGGAAATTAAATCTACAAATATTTGTTGTCACATAAGTAATAATTTAAACGATAATTCAATTATTTTTTCTCGATTTTCACAATATAATAGACTTAAACGCGCAGCTGCTTATGTATTACGTTTTATTAATAACGCGCGAAATAAAACTAATAAGTGGACAGGTTTATTATCAGTCGAGGAATTAAATCGTGCTGAATTAACGTTAGCAAAGTTGAGTCAACAGGAATCGTTTCCCGATATTTATTATGCGCTTAAAAATAATAAAAATATAACGAATATATCAGGCTACAATCAAATTTCTAAATTAAATGTATTCTTTGACGCAAATAATAATTTAATTCGTGTAGGTGGGCGTATTCAAAATTCGCCAAATTTTAGTTTTAATAAAAAATTTCCTATTTTAATCGCAGCTAATCATCATTTTTCACTTTTGCTTTTTCGGTTCGAGCATGAACGTTTACTCCACGCCGGGCCACAGCTTTTACTGTTTACGCTCAGAGAGATGTGGTGGCCGGTCGGCGGCAGAAACCTCGCTAGGAAGGTGGTACATTCGTGCATGCGCTGCGCACGACTGCAACCGACTACGGTCGCGCCTATTATGGGGAATCTACCGCAGGAGCGTCTGGACCCAGGTTATCCGTTTATACGTTGTGGTGTCGACTACGCTGGCCCAGTGTTCACGTTGAATCGTAAAGGCAGAGGTGCTAAGTTACAAAAATCGTACATATGCTTATTTATATGTTTTGTTACACGCGCGGTTCACTTGGAACTTGTTAGCGATCTATCGTCGGAATCATATCTTTTAACTCTTAAACGTTTTATATCGCGGCGAGGTAAACCCGTGACTATCTTTTCTGACAATGGGAAGAATTTTGTCGGTCTCATGAATGAGTTTAAAAAATTTTTAGATAGCTGTTCTGATGAAATTAAAGCATATGCAACTTCGCAAAATATTAATTTTAAAATGATACCTTTTTACGCTAGTCATTTCGGGGGATTGTGGGAAGCTGGAGTAAAAAGCTGCAAGCACCATCTCAAACGTGTAGTAGGTAACGCACATCTAACGTTCGAGGAGTTTAGCACAGTATTGACCCAGGTTGAAGCTGTCCTGAACTCCCGTCCTTTGACCCATCTTTCCACAGATCCCAATGATTTCCTTCCACTTAGCCCTGCACATTTCCTGGTTGGTCGTCCGCTGACTGCACCTGTAACGGCTGAGCATCTAGACGACGTGTCTGAGCTTCGTCTCCCGAGGTTCCAGAGGGTGGAACAAATACGCCAGCACTTTTGGAATCGTTGGTCCAAAGAGTATGTCTCCGAGATGCAAACGCGAACCAGATGGCACCAGCACAAGGGGGATCTCAAGGAGAACACGCTCGTTCTCATTAAGGACGACCGATTGCCGCCGTTGAAGTGGAGCTTGGGGCGCATCCACGCGACATATCCGGGGAAGGATGGAGTAGCACGAGTGGCCGACATTCGTACTGCAGACGGCATCGTGCGTCGGGCGTTCACTAAAATTTGTCCGCTTCCTTCACCAGATAGCTGATTCTTCGCTTCGTGGTCGACAGTTCGTTGGAACCAGCACGTTCCAAGGCCGGGAGCATGTTGCCGCAACAAAATCGTGCGGAACGGAGCGTTGCTACTGCGTCATCGCGGCGTCACGTCGCCGCGCCGTGCGATTGGCCGCGGATGACCCCACTGTCCTCTACTACCACTTGGATTCGCCACGCAGCCGCCGAGCAGTGAACTCCTTCGCAAAAATTAATTGTACCAAACGCACTCTTGTAATTTTGAGTAATAAATTTTAAACGCGCAAATTTATTTTCGACTTTCTTGCCACCCTAAATCCATTGAAACATAAACATGCCGTATGCACCAAATATTATCACTACAGTGCACGCGCGTTCTACTATAGTAGAACGCACTTACTTATTTTACCGCCATTCATTCATTCTTACACCTAACCCCCCCAGCTCCCAGATAAGCTAAGTCGACAAAATTGCCAAACGGATTAGTATGGTGCATATTTGCAACGTAAGCGCATGTTCCTGTTATGACGTGTCAAAGTTCGGCTTCTACTATAGTAGTACATGCGAGTATTGGTGTAATAAAACTGAAGGTAAGTAAAACTTTCTTTTTTGGGTTTTTTAAATTATTATCAATGGACATTGAATGATTTAAATTTTAAAATTTAACTATGTACAGTTGCATTACTATTTCGTGTATAATGATGTATTTAATAATTAATATTTCTTTGCTTTAGCGAAAAAATGGACCCCGTATTGGAGGCGCGCGTGATGGCTGAACGAAGAATTAGAGGACGAGGAAGTGATCCAAAGTGACTCGGACGATGGGGAAGTATATGTACAACCAATGGAACAGGAAGATAGGAATCAGATGCAGGAAGCTGTAAGTGAAAATCATGCATCATCATCTGAAGATGACACGCCTCTTTCTGAACTTGTCCAAAACAATACACGTGATGACATTTATGTATCTCGAAATGGAACACGCTGGAGTAAAACATGTCCTTCAGCAACCCGGGCAAGATCTCAAAACATCCGATTCATAAATGCCTTGATAATCCACCAACTAAACAAAGGCCAAGAAAGAATTGTGAGACGTAATTTTCTTTACGATCTTTCGTACGAGCTGGTGAAACCCCTCATGGCAAGAAGATTGACAGTCGAAAACCTTCCCCGCCAATTAAAAAATAAAAGTAAATAGCTTTTGGGTCACGTAGATGAGGTACCAATACGTCATGATCCTCAAAAAATGGGAAGAGTAGGCAAATTTTGCCTGTGCTTCCAAGCTCGAAAAAATGGTGTAAGCGATGTACCAGATGGATTTGTCCTGATCACCAAGTTGTGGTCTGTATTGAATGTCAGGATGATGGCCAATAAGTCGGTCATCGCTTATTAGAAGTTGTTTTTTTTGAGCTGATCTCAAACTTGCCAAAAATGTTGATTATTTTCTTGATCTCATAATTTGATCCTAATTTTAATTATATGCTATTAAAATTTTATTTCTTTTTATAATTATTTGTTACAATAATTAAAAGTTTAATATTACTGAGTATTATCATTTTAGGACCACCCATTTTTTTAATATTTCAAATACAGTTTTCTACTATGGTAGAGCACGCGAGCAACCATGTAAAAAAAAAGGGCGCGTGCGCTGTAGTGTTATACCCTTTGTACTAAAATTAACTCCATACAGTTTTCTCATATATAAAATGTGAAAATATAATTATAAATACAAAATCTCAACAATAATAAAATATTATTAATGGGCGATAATATAATTAAACCACGTGCTTAACACATGTATTAATGGCTTTTATCCCTCATAAGCGCTTCGAGTTTTTAACAACAGCATAAAAACGACCATTATTTTGCACGTTATCATTTGTATGTATTAGTCAAAAGGCCTCGTGATATTTTTATTTTAATTTTAAACTCCAGCTATAAACAACAACCCTCGTCACACGAGTGTCATTACAAGTATTTCAATTAAAAAGTTGACAATTTATTAACTCTGTTTACTCGAAACAAAATGTAATAAACGTCCGGTATTAACGTAAAAATCGTGTTCGAAATGTATCATTATGCAATGTATTCGAATCTTCTAAGCAAATAGTGAAAAACCGCGAATTCGTTTGTGTTTAATGAACACGTTTTGTGACTCTGACTTTTGTTTTCAATCTAGGTACCTATATCGGTTATATATTTGCAAAAAATAACAGCAGACATAAAAATAAATAAAAAAATATTTTAATACCTAAATTAATCAAACATATTAAGATTCTCTATCAATTAGTATGGAAGTTAAAAAACAAAAGCTTCCAAAACCAAAGCGAAGCGAAAGCGAATCCAGCTGAACGCAACGCGAACCAAATTGAAATGTTACATCAACGTAACAATAATAATTGATGATAAAGCAATGTTATTTCCGCCAATTTTGAACGCTCAGTAAATCTGATAGTCGTGCCAGTGACACAATGTAGTGTCGATATATCAAACCCTTGACATTTTACACTGCATCAGACTACAGGCGTTCAATAAAATAACTAGCAATATAACATCACTTATTATCGCGAATTACCCTCATGTTAGATGTGCTCTCGCCTGAATGCGGATTCGTTTTGATTTATGTTGATTATACAATGGGTTTACTGTTATAAATTGCTTAACACGGAATTTAGTAGCTTTACATAACCTATTTGTAAAGTATGTTTCATTTTTTTTATCTGTGATCCATGTGGGCATAGCTGTAAAGATTAAAGAGAGCGGAAGCTCACAAGATTAAAAATAAATTAATAAGAAAACAAGAAAATTAATTTCTTTGGCTAAATTGATACTGGGACATAATATATGTGTATCAATTATCAAATAAGTCAAACCCAGTCGACCCAAAGACAGCCGACCCCAGTCTTTATAGACTCGAAGTTGAGTCGAATGATAATAATCAAATCAATGAGACAAAACTTTGCTAAACCTGACCTACAATAATCTTCAAAGTTTCAACAAAAACATCAATTCTCCACTTCCCATTCATTATAACAATACAAATTTTAATCAAGGAATTTTATTAAATAAATTAAACTGCTTTATTCCGCTCCAAATACAGGCATTCAAGCTTAAGACACAATAACTGTTTCAGAATGGTGTCAAAAGATTAACGAGCGCAAACATTTTCAGTGCTCATTGTAAATATTTGTCTAGCGAGAAATGTCTGGTGTAATACTAGCTGTCTCAGCATGTTAAACTTTGCATAATGCTCAAATGGAAAGTCAGCACAATCGGGAGTGATATAATTCAACATTCACCCCAAAAATTATGTATTGGCATATACATCGTATCTATTCTGTAATAAGCAATGTAAGATTTTATATGTTCGGATGAAGGTATGTAGGTGTAACTCATAACTATCCCGTTTGTTTATAATGTTACTTCCTTATTGATAGGGAAGAAGGTAATCTTAATATGTTCGATTGATTTAAGGGGCTCTACTAATGTTATTAATGGTATGTTAACTCTGTATGTCTGTCTCTTCAAGCCTAGGTATACTAAAGAACCAATTTCATACAAAGATAGTTTAGGATTTGAGAAAGGACATAGGATAGGTTTGAGTTCGGAAATCCCACGGGTACGAGAACTATGCGGGTTTTCCTTTGACGCGAGCGAAGCCGCTGGCGAAAAGCTAGTACATAAATGGCATATAAAATATTGATACAATTGTATTCATATATTATCGTGTGAACTCTACTAAGAATACCACTTCATAGGGTAACTAATTGGCAGTATCCAGTAGATTACTTTGAATGATCACTGAGTAAAGCATACTTTTAATAACGGTAAAAACTCAACACAAAGTTTGCTTTTAAAAAAATTAAAGAAGTCCATTAGATACCGTTGATGATTTGTAAATAAATTCCTTAAAATTACTTCTTATTTCGAGTGTTTTGTTTTCGAATAAAACCCACTCGACAAAAATTTGTAATTCATAAACTTCGCAAAAGAATCAACATTGTAACTGTCTACAAAGTTCGATTAATTTAATTTAAAGCAGTACAAATATACAAACATAACGAGATACATAAATAAACCAGATTTACATAAAATAAATAGAATTTCCAGTATTTTCTAATGAGATTTAAGTGCGTGATAAATAAACGGTTCCGAACGTTTCTATTCAGCGGCTTAAATAAATTTACATGATAATGAAAACAAAACCACCTAGAAATCGGCAATAATTTATTCGTACAATGAACATTAATCTAAAATGAAAAACAAATAGATTTCAAAATGTGAATTATCTTTCTGTTTTGTTTTAGATATAAGAATAGCATAAATTATAATTGATTATAAACACACACGGATGATCCAAAATGTTTGCTTTAGTCTTCTTTTGAATATCGTACTTACTTCATATATTTGAAAAATAAATATTAAAACATTATTTTTAACTTTCCAGTTTGGTAGACCACTTTTAAACATTGCTTCAACTTTTAACGTTAAGTTAAATCAACTCCTCATTTTATTTTCCGACATAAACATGAATACAAATTATTTTCAACGAATAATTTTACCTGCATTTGCATCTGTACTATAATATAATAAAGCTATATAATATAAATTATAATAGTTTGTTTTTTTGGTTGAACACGCTAATCTCAGGAACTACGGATCTAATTTGAAAAATTATTTCACTTCTAGATAAGCCATTTATCGATTTATAGAGAAGCCGTCTATAGGCTATATCATCACTCTAAGACCAATAAGAGCGGAACAATGCGCGTAAATCCGTGGGGCACAGCTAGTAAGAAATATAAGTGGTATTTTGGGTGTAGACATTTCGTTTATTATTCAATCTACTCCAACGGGCGTGGTAAGTTCGCGTGATGGAAACTTTTACCGCATTCCGAAATTTCTATGACTATTTTATTGTTCTTGGTTAAAATTAAAACTAGGTGAAATTCCGTAGATGGATTTTGCGCCCAAATGCAGAGGCATAAAGCAAATTGAAATAGATAAGAAGTTAAACTAGGTATACTGCGAAATTGTTGTGAAATTTAAGTTAGCTTTATCGACTATAATCATTTATATTTTTTATGGTTTTGAAGATATTAAGGTAAAAGCACCTAATACGTAGGTATTTCACAACATTTGAAAGTAAGTAACAAAAATAAGCATTTGTAAGTCTTTCTAAAGGTGCCAAACCACTTTATCGTTAAAAGTGGAACAATTTTGTAATTTTAGTTAAATTTTGTATTGCTGTTGAGTCTATGTTTATTTTCATGATATTTCTTATTTTAAAAAAATATTTAAATAGTCAGGTCGATTTTCCCTAATACGGAGGTATGATTTTGGTCAGAGCCTATTACTGCGGTAGACGGGTCCTAATTCGGAGGGTCAGAAATTATATTCATTGAAGTTCCGTACAAATAATATTTATTAAATAATATAAATGTGTTAGTAAAGTAAATTGTAAGTTTTTCATTCATTGACCATTGGTTTGATTACGTTGATTCACTTTTAATGTGTTGCACTTATGCTTTTGGTTTTATCAAAAAAAAAAACATGCATATCAAATAAGAATCCACAAAAAAGACACAAAACTTCGTATTTATTGACGCAACCCTAAATCTGATAATTTTATGTTCTATGAATAGGGCCGTAATAGGAGATCATATAACCTAATACAGAGTTACCTGGAAATAACTACCACCGTAATAGGAAAACTACTCGTGTTTTTAATAATCCTAATTCTGACCCATCAAAAATTCGATAAACAAGAGAATGTAAATCTTAATCAAACCATAACAGTTTTTTGGCTCAGATGTGTAAAACTCAAATCAACAGTTATACAAAATAAATGATTTGTGATAAATTAAAATACACCTTCCTATTTTTACCCCTTCTAAGAAACAAACATTTTGTACTCAACCATTTTCATATTTAACTGGATTTCTAATTAAGAACATATACCGCAGAATATGGTTTCTAATTTATCAGATTAATAATTATTTCAACTAATCTTGGAACTAATTCAATAAGTAAATAAATTGAAAGTTATAAACAATTAAACATGCCCAGTATTTTTCCTATTTCGGAGTTATACCACCGTATTAGGATTAATCTATAAAATTCGTATCGTATTACGGCGGTATTTTATTTCTTATTTTTTGGGTTAAAAATTACTTACAAATATGAAACAAGCTATTTAAATAGTGAGTGTAATAGTAGGAAAATGCTATAAACAATACATCTACAAACTTGAACGGCTTATTAATATGAAATTCTTAGTTTATAAATATTAGTGTACTTACTTTTGTTGTTTCGCGTTTGTATGGAAACACCTCTCACGTCGATGCCGTTACACAGATTGATTGATCTTGTTGTGTTGTCTATGTGCTATACTTGCAAACGTTAGTTAAGTCATGAAGTAATAAATTTGGAATAAATAGTTTACGTTTTGGTGTACTTAAAATTAATAAAACAGGAATAAAACTCGAAAATAGAAATACCACCGTAATAGGAAGCGATTTTGACTACCGCCGTATTAGGAGGTTTTACCTTATTGCTTATATAGTTTTCCTCTTTTATTCTTGTCTCGTTAACGAATTTCATGCAAAATATCGTACCCCTTTATCACTGATATTCCGAGTTTTGTTTTGAGTTCGCTAACAAACCCTTGTTATTTTTGTCCTAGATTGATGGTACTTGTTTTGGTTGAAAACGCATAGTTAAACTAATCCTTTTTTGATGAATATACCCCAGGTCAGTTGGACCAGGGATGGCCGTTACTAGCAAGACTGGATTGTTTAGTTTTAACCTGCAATTATCTTAACCTACAGATACAAAATATAAATATTACGTTTTAAAAAGCTTATTAGTACAAAGATAATTATTAAAATTACTTAAAAGTTCCACAATATGCTCTGAATACAAAGCTTTAACAATACAAAGTAAATAGTCATTACACTGTCAGACAGGGATAAAAGTTTTTGGCCAAACTCCTCGTCTGGCCATCGGATTGAATAATTAACAGAATGTCTACATCGAACTGTACTTCTACGCTAAATTCGACGGAATGCAGTGTGTCTACGTTAATAGATAATTTAGCAGCAGTCGAAGTTTAAATAAATGAAGGCCTTCAAATTGTGAAAATACATGAAAATTCGGAGCTAGAGTATCTATTACCGACATTTAATTTGACGTTCTGGTCCTAATTCTGTTTTTTTAGCATATATTGGAAAGGAAAATATTTCATTTAAGCTACTACTCTTCAAATAATTGTATTAATGGTGTACATTTAAGTGTATTTCATTTCATTTTATTTTTCATTCCCTACACTTAATCTAAACATTTTTGTTTGAATTTAACAACAAATTCAACTTAAAAACAACAAAATTAAAACGCATGTAATAATCCAGTCTTCCAATTCCAATTGACGAACCCATAAAACCAAATGAACATTACATAACACGAAAGCAATAAAGATAAAAAATAAAGCCATAACTTACAGGCCATACGTCACATGTCGTGAATAGATTCAATATGAGCCAAGGCTGTCTATGAAAATTCATTAAGTAGATTAACTACCGCTAGCACATGGTCGTCGCACGCGGTCCTGACACATATTGCTATACGGCATTGCTGTTGATAAAACATGGCTCTATATTGAATGAGGGAATGCCTCTAATTTCGTCCAAGACGGGGAAGAGATAAAAATAGTAGTGTACAATTCGTTGTGGAAAGTTTATCGAGAGTGAAATAAATTTGATACAGCTAAGACAGAAAACTAATTAGGTGTATGTGCGTGTATTAGACGTAGATTCGAGTTATAGTATATTTTCATATTATTAAAAATGGATATTTGCATGGAGTAAAGATGGATACAAAGTTTTGGACAAGCCGCAAAAATTACTCTTTTTTGCGGCGTGTCTAAAACTTTGTACCACTTTTTAATTTAACTTATAATATAGATAGATCTGAAGTAATACAAATTCTAGGTTAGGCTTATGCGAGTTTGTTTAATATTGCAAATAAATGCTAATTCTAAAACGAAAACAAAGCTTTTAATCCTACTTTCAAAAGAATTATGCAAAATTTCCTCATTACACTATCTTGTAAATGTTTTAAAAATAAGTTAATCGTAAGCCAAATTTGTTCTCAAAATGATTACGTTCGAAAATTTTCCATTCAAACGAAATAAAGCATCAAAAGCATGCATACATCATTAAAGTTTGCGCAAGAAAATTCTTTGAGAAACGGGCGGGATTCTTTGAAAATTCGTCGCCATACAAAAGAGCAGTTGGTACTTTGGAGCGTGGGAAGACGTGCCTATTAAATACAATAACAATATGAAGTGCCTTTGAGGATTTGAAATTCATTATACAGGTATTACGTGTAACAGACAATTTGGAATTTTACTTGTAATTAATATTGTAAATCGTAGTTTAGTTTCGCTTTGATACCGCGACAGACAAACGTTCTAATTTAATTACCTATATGTTTGGGTGTAGATTGATTTACGTGCACACAGATCAAGATAATTTTCTAGACAAATAAGAAGTGGATCCGTGTGTGGTGCGGTTTATTCAAAGAGGAATAAAGAAGAAGGTACTGGTACCGTACAAAGGAATCTTACAAGGATAAGATTATATGATATATTTCTTGTTCATACTTCAAACTCTTCTATAATCTATTCAATTTAATTTTTGAACATATATAATATATAATAAAATTACAAATTTTAATTTATTTCAATTTTATTCTACATGATATCCTGTTAGTCCGATGTAAGTAGCTTTCAAACGTGTGTGATAAACTTAGAAAGAATCTATAGTTTATGTTGTGTGAAGTCCCATGTCCCCTAGTGGGGTAAGGGGCAGATGCATTATACATGTGTTTCACTGATCGATTTTCTTTTAGGGACAAGTAGGTGATCAACCCTCTGTGTCCTACCAGACCGAGACATTCTTTTTTTCTTCGTCTCCACCGGGAATCGAACCCAGGACCCCTCGGTGCTACGCTCACGCGTCAACCACTGTACCAAGGAGACGGTCATCAATTATAATATTTTATGTTGTAATGTGAAATAATTATGTTCACTTTATTTAATATTAAACAAATATTATATTCTTTTGAAACTACGAAAAGCATATTTCGGAAACTAGTTAAAAGATAGAGGAAAATCGTGATGCATTTCACACAAATAGATTAAGTAAAAACGTAACAGTTTAGCCAAACTAATTAAACTATTAGGTTTGAATTAAGAAAGGTCGGTTAGAGCAATGGAGCAATTTAACACTAGGGTGAAAGGAAGATTAACATGGAAACCAATTTGTTCCTAATTAAATAAATAGTTCTCACATGGTCACTAAGTCTTATAAGTCTAAACTCAATTTTAATTCATTAACTAAACATCTAAGAGATCCTTAAATTGTTTAATCAATTTGCAACTTTCAACGAATAGCAAGCCATAACATGTCCATAAGATGGTTAGAACAGCTTTTAACCTCGATATTAAAACAAATAACAAAAAATGTCTTGTAAGATTATTTTAAAACAATCATATAATAAAAGTTTTCCTAAATTCTTATCATTCATTAAGTTGAGTTTGTTTTATTTGTTTTTATCATCAAATGGTCAAACTGATATGACGCAGCCTTCACTACAAATACGAGAAGCAAACTTCAATGAACTTAAAACCTTTTAATCTTTTACGGTATTGATTGTAAAAACAAAAGAGCGATTAATTAAAACATCGATCTTAAAAGTTTATAGACGCTCTAAGTCTATTTAAATATTGTTTTATAAATAATTAAAGCCTTTATCCTTTCCAGAACTTAAATAAATAGCAAAATTTGCCTTTCAAGTATTTTCTAACGAGGTTTGCGTGATAAATAAACGCTTCCAAACGTTTCTATTGAATGGATGAAATAAATTTCCATAATAATGGATACAAAGCCACCTCGAAATCCTCGATAATTTATTGTTTAAAAGGAATACATGTTAAATAACTCGTGTCGCTATAAAATGATATATTTCTATACATATTACCTATGCATTTATCAACTGAATCTTTCAATACTCTAAACGCTTAAATGCCGTTTCTCGTGAGTTAAATCTTTATGATAGAAAGTAAAAAGGAATTTCTAGCTATATACATACAATCCAAACTAATATTATACGGAGGAATAATTTGTCTTTTAATATGTATGTTGGCGATGTTTTCGCCTTATAAGCACAGGGCCGATTTCAAATATTCTTTCACCACAAGAAAGTTACTTTATTCCTCAATCCCGTGTGTATTTTTTTTCGATATATGAATATTAACTAGTAATATCAATCTTAAAATGGTTCCATGTAATAATATGTAGAGAGATATTTATGTTATCTAGACTATATTACCGCATATTTCCCAATTATTTTGAAAACAATAAAGTTTTCAGAAGGAATTCATTCGCATTTTAAATTATTTTATTTTCAAGTTAATATAATTGATCAGGTACTTCATTTATTTACTTATTGAAATAATCGAAACTAAGATATTCCGAGAACTTTAAAAAGCATAAAACGTGACTCAATATATTATCAAAAATATTTCTTTCTTCGACTAATTAGTAGATAGTAATTGCTTTATCGTGGAAACTTTATACATGATTTAAACAAAATCCGTTGTTAGAGTTGTCTTTTTTTGTATTTGGTAAGTTTTCAACACCAACATACATTTATTACAAAGATAAGAATCGTGTATTAAATATCTCTTTGGATGTAAGAATGTTTTGTTTTTATAAAGTTTCTATTACATAGACGTACGGAAATACGAGGAGCGATGTTATTCCATTATTTAATTCAACTTACAACAAACTTTTACGGAAATTTTAAACAAAGTGTAAGATAAAACAATTCTCTCAATAAAAGTTCCCTTTAAGGTTTCATTAAGTCAATACATTAAATTGCGAGCTAAACATAACGTTTGGAAGTGTATTTTAAGGACAATTAAAAACACATTAAGAGTTATTTTGAAGCAGTCACATATTGATTCTATTGAAATAATTGGAACTTCGAACTTTACAGACAATCAATACTGTATTAATATTAGATTGAACATTATTTAGTAATTATTGATACTATTGTTTATTGGACTGATGTTACTTTATCGAATTGCCTTTTGGAAACTTTACTAATAATATTGTCTTGGACTTATTGGGTATATATATTATTAGGTATATCGTTTACTTACAGTTTCTGATGTTTCTTTGAGTTAACATAAGGGTCTCAACAACTTATTATTTGTACATATGAATAAAGGAGTCGTTAGTATAAAGTCTTATTGATTTATTTGTCGTTATATAAACTTTTTCAAACTTTTTTATCAGCTTTTTACTTTGAAATGTTTTCTGGGACTTAGATGTGTAGAAATACGAGGATTATAACGTGATCATAACTGTTAGGAAATAGAACAATTTGTATACAACATTCTGTCATAAACACATATCATAAACAATTTTCTAATAAATTTAGCAATGCCTATCATACTGACGTTTCATTTTGTTGACTTGTTTACCTACAATTTGTAATCATACCATGCGCCCGTAGCAAAACACATATAGGTTCTAGTATAACGTTTGTTATACTAGAACCTATATGTGTTTTGTGTGTTGACCAAATATTCCCGAAGCGTTGCATAACCGAGGTAAACCAACGCTGACATTTTTGTGTGTATGTATATACGCACCTTATGACACTGTATGATATGATAAATAGAATTATGAAGGACTAAAGAGCAATAGTTCTGATTTATCATAACGATACTCGTGTGGACGTGTTAAACCCTTTCTATTTTTTTTATCAATTATTTATTATTTTGTTTAAGAAATTTGAAGATATAAGGCATTATAGCTTTTTTAGATAAATTATTAAAAAAGTTACAGCAACTAGAAAATTAAAATATTGAAAATAAAATGTTTATTTTGATAAAATGTATACAACATAGTTTGAACCTAACACAAACGTCTTCTATTTCACGGACAACACTCGCTATTTCCTTTCATGCCTCTGTCCTTGAGATTTCAAGTAAAAACAATGGAGATACTCAAAGGGACTCTCTCGTAACTGTAACAGTGTTGAGGGTGTCAAATTCGTGATAGTTGCAAAGATATAACATTTATACGCGTCCTTTGAAGCATTTGGCGAAAAGATTATTGCATTGCATTATTGCAAACAGTTGAATTAAGTTTTAGATGATGGCATTAAGAGCTCAGGATACTGGACTGGACTAATATTATTTATTAATTTTACGAGAGCATTAAAAATTAAAAAATCTTTTTAAACTACTGACGAATAGTTGGCGCTAGTTTTACTAAACAATAGTTTAATCACCGCTAAATACTGCATAAAACCACGCTTGCTGTAAAGTGTTCAAAACATCGAGACACCTATAATGTATATTTATACGTGTAATTTGTGAAAAAGTGTTCCCTCTTCAATTCCTATTCTGCATAGATCCTATTGAATCCAATTTTATTTAAGCTACTCCCATGACATGACTGAAAATAAGTTGTAGGCGCTTTACGTGACGAGGGTCGTCGCTCGATTGTCTTTTCTTACTGAAAACTAAAATCGTCACATATTGCTATTGATGTAGAATGAAGAATCACTTGTATTAAAGCTTCTTTGTTTGGAAAATATTTCCTAGTACGGCTTCCAAATTAATAATATTTTATCAATATCCATTCATATCATAATATAGATATATCATTATATAGGTTTTGTCTGCTTAACATATTAGTATTTTGGATTAGAACGATTTAAAATTTAATACAATTACTGAAAAATTTTACATACCTACTTTTTCAATCAAATTTCATTACTATTCATCCCTTATAATTATTCTTAAATAAAAACATATTATACCACCGCAATACTTAACATATTATAACATATAAATACCGTTTCCAAGTGATTGGGGTAAGGTAAAGGGTCGATTGAACGTATGAATGTTGAATATGAACCCCCTGTATAATGGACATAACCGTGACATATGACGTTAAGCAGCCAACTTCCAAGGACACCCACAACAATAAGCCTGTGTAGTTAAGATGAGGTAATATTATAAGTTATACGACTTGCCACGGTTGAACATCTGTTGTTTATACATGGTGTTATTATAATAAATGGGACTGAAATCAAGTGAAATATTAAATGATAAACGGCGATTTTAATAAGAAAATGGCATAAGGTTCATCAATTGTGTTTCAATTTCCAAAAAATTATCAAGCATATTAGCTACTATAGCGAATCTTTACAAATATTAAAAACTGCAAACGTATTAGTTTCTATCAACGCGTTTATTTTCATTTAATAAATTCACAAGTCACTGTGCACGTGCTGGGTGTACAATATTCACATAATGCTCGTAAACTGTTACCCGTGTGTGATATGCCTTACGTGACTCCGAAGCAATCTTATCAGGCTACCTGCAACGTTTCAAGCTAATATTTAAACTAAGAATAACAGTGTGCATACAACTTTACAGTTTAATTGAGATATCAAATATTTTTCGTGCAATTGTAATAAATGAAAATATCATTGTTCTTATTTTCGTAACTAATTTTATAGCATGATGATAATTAATTATTTCGATTCAAAAATTTAAATGTGCAAGAAAACAAGAATTTCAAAACAAATTACGAATAATAAATACCTCTTAAAATCTCCTAACCCTCTGTTAAATTACTTTTAAAGTCTTCAAACAAATCCTTCGAAAGTAGACACTTCACTTAGAAGCACTTAATGAAAGAGTTTCGATTCAATTTTAAACTTAGTAATGGACCTTATAGTCATAACAACAAGTATATACTTAACTAGAGGCCTACATAAAGTATTGATAATTCGATAAATAAGTATTATTAATCACATCGTAGCAACGTAGCACGTAGCCCCGCTACGAAATTGCCGTCCGCCCTCTTTTATGTAGCGCGTAGCACTGAATGTCTTTTTATGTACGTATACCATATTAGTTGGTATTCCGTTTCTGCCTTTTTCATGCCATAATAAAGGTCGAGGAGTAGAAAAACTAGCTGCTAATTAGATATCATCTTAGGGCTCTAGCGTAATTCTTTAACGTAATTTATAGAGTCAGGTTAATTATGTTTCTCTTGAATACTACAAATAGAGTAGAGTTAATTATGAGACAC
This sequence comes from Colias nastes, assembly GCA_907164665.1. Lineage (NCBI taxonomy): Eukaryota > Metazoa > Arthropoda > Insecta > Lepidoptera > Pieridae > Colias > Colias nastes. The sequence goes on from CAJQZM010038617.1 coordinate 25,570, forward strand.
ATAATAGAGTGTTCAATTAATTAATAAAATATCCTTAATTGTGCATGCGTGCATAATAATTTCAAAGCTATAACAAACACTTCACTAACGACTTTTAGCTTTTAGCAATTGCACGTTTGCAAGTTACTGATTTTGGCTATTTTTTTATTTTTTTTGTAATTGTCAGGAAATTTGATTTAATAAAGTTATTTGAAATTCAGAAATTAAAGAGTCTCAGTTGTCTTTAGCAATATCTGTTTACCAACTTGTCTTTATATATAAAAGAATAATTATAACAAATACAGCACAAATCTTCATTATTATATTATATCACATCTAAAAGTTACAAATACATACAGAATTGTTACATATTTTTAGGATACAGAAAAAAATTTGCATTCGTTAATTAGCTAAGTAGTTCGAACTTAGAAGTTAATAAAAAATAAAACACTACTATGCTTTAAATCTCAGATGGCATTAAAAGAGACAAATGACATGTAATCCATAAAAAGTAACGGCCACAATCCGTTCTCTTTAAAAGAAACAGAAGAAAAAGTATTTATTACTCTTAGAGATATCTCACTGTTTCGAGCGAAAAGGTTTTAAGCTTATTACTATAGACTTAGACTAAGGTCGCCATAAGGATGATTATAGCAATGAGTCTGTTATTACAAGTATTACATCATGAAAGAAACGGTTGAAAAAACTTCCTCTTTCGCAATTACACTTTTCCCAACATAATCTTTTGAACACATAAACACTTTCATTCAAGTAGGCTTCATTTAGAAGCGTTTAATACTCATATCACAGTATATTAGAATGACATGCATCAACTATAATCTGATACTGTTTTCGATGTATTACAAATTGAGTTATCCCATAGGTCACTCGTATTCATTACGCGAGCCGTTCATCGTATGCAGCTTATGGCCAAGCATATATTATCCACAATTGCGTATGCATGCTGATTATGTTTGTCAACATATATTTACTGAGAGACACAGCAACCACTAATTGAAATTACACTAACAAACATGATATCCGAGACGTCCATTGGGACATGTGTAGTGCGTATTAGATACAACTACTTGTAATATAGGAATCAGTCATTTGTTTGCTTATACAACAATGATATTTTATGTATAGATACGTTATATACTCACAATATATCCAAAAAAAATGCTTCATATGCAGTGTCAGGCACACACAAATACAAGTTTCATTTTACTTAATTTATTACATTGACAGACTGTATAAGAGAGATGGCTCTAATAAAATGATATAAACAAAAAATACAAAGATAGTTTGTCACTTCCGCGCAGGTGTAAGCAAAAGTCATAAGAATTCACCAATTAAATATAAATAAACAAATAGTTGCCATGGCAATTGGCATAGACTAACGACACAGAAGGTTCAATGTTATAGATGTTACGTTACCTGCACACGTTAACAAATGTGACAATTTCATTTACTATTTATTTATTATTATGAAGTTGTATTAAAATGAAAAAAAACTTTTTTGGAGATATAATATGTATTAAGTATTTATTTCTAGCTGTGGTGTTCGTTTTCGGTCATCATCATTTCACCCGATAAACACACACTGCTGAGCATAGTCCTCCTTATAGAACTCCATAAGGACCGATCTTACGCTATTCGTTTCAAGGTAGTTCCCGGAACCCGTACAAGGTCATCACTCCAACTTGTAGGATATAATAATAGTGGTGCCTAGATGAAAAAAAGGATGAAATAAAAGAAAGGATGAAGTATAAGTCTTTTTTATCTAAAACACAAATAAAATTTATGTTCAATAGCTATTTACAGAAAAGCAAATAGCATTTTTCGTCAGTATCGTTAATCTTTTCTTTAATGTATATTCAACTTCATTTCTGCAAACAAACATTTTTGCCATCACGATTTCATTGTATATAATAAATAGATATATTTGTTAATTACATGTACTTTGTGGATTTAAAATATAAAAAAAATCAAGTTTTTACCCAAATCGAAATTAATAAAATAACCGTTCTATTTTCAATAATCGTATCTACATGATAATCTTTGAACACAGTGTACGCTAGCTTTGTCACACTAGTGATTGAAGCAATGTTCTATCCCTTTCATTATTTCAATACAAGTGTCAATCATAAAGAATTGTAAATTGTTATTTTTACTCTTAAACTGTAATAATTTAATATATTTTCCTGTGATATGATATTCCTTTATCTTTCTTTATTTTTTTGCACGAATACGTGCACTTTCTGAACACCCAGGAAGGCATTTTCGACAACTATAATGTACCTATCGGCACATGCGCTCACTGGGACCGGTCACAATCTGACTGATTGCATTGGTCCCAAATAGGACCAATTCACGGAATCAGTTTTGGTGCGTTGGTGACGTATCTACCTCTTGTTTCTATATATAATATCATTGTTATACAATAAAAAATACAACCAAAGAGAAGTATATAAGTATGAATTTTACTTTAGAAGTCACTTTTGGAATGCTGTTGTAAACAAACATCAATTCTATTTCTTTTCTCTAAAAATATACAAGTAGTATGTAAAAATATTATATCCGATCGCATTACCTATACAAGTTTAACTATTCCGTTATTTTTATCATTTTTACACCCGTGTAAGTTCATTACATACGATTAATTGCTCATTATAAATAAAATTACGAACCGTGAGGTTGTGGGTATTATTAATATCTAATGAGCCATACTCTATTTAAAAATGTTAACTATATTAAACAATAAAAAAATTTGTAGAGTTCTAAAAATGCAATGAAAACTCGTAAGAACTATACACTAGTTTTTAAATGAGACTTTTGCTCTAAACGCGAAAATAAATGCATTTTGAAATATTGAATTCCGTGCAATACCAATATTAATATCAAACTTTGTGCTAAAATTTAATTTTGAGGTTATGAAAAGCAAAAATAGCAGAGCAGTTATTTTCCGCGCGCAACTTTTGACAACACAATGTTCCCAGTTCTGTGGCAAGTATCCAGTGTAGCAGACACTAGAACATCTGGCATATAACCTAATAACGTACCAATATCGTGCCAACAGACTAAATAAAACAATACGCATGGCAAACACAAAACTCCTATGGAAATGCACTTTTATTGCACGAATAACACTAAAGATGACGTGAGGTCGTAACGCTTTTAACGGTGAAATCGTGCCAGGAGAATAGATGATCTTCTACTAACCCCTAGTATTTACGATTAGTATAGCATTCGTTGCTTACTAATAAAAACAAATAAGATAGGTACGATGCCTCATAAACTAACTAACCGAGAACATTAATCGTATTTAAATAATTAAGTTATTATATAAAGCTTTCAAACAATAATGAACTCGTTTTTAATTGTATTGTATTTAATTGAAATTAATTTATGATAAACCATCCTTATTTTCAAAATCAATTGTTTAACTAATCCTTTGAACGATACAAAATTCCAAACTATATTCCAACTGCCAATAATTAATAATTAGCTGTTTTACTCTTTGTCATGAATGTTCCATCAATTATCCACACAAATTCACTTAATTAATAATTACTATAAATCCAACATAATATATATCTCAATTAAAAGACTGGTAAATATTTTAAATGCAACTCCTTTATAATTTATTTTAACAAAAGAGTAGTGAATCAGCAAAACCGAAAAAAAAATCATCTATCTTCACCTTAAAATTTAAATAAGAGGAACGAATAGGTATCTATCCCCAAACCAGAATTTGCTATTTTTGTATCATAAAACATAATAATTCAAAAACGCACACACAGCATTCACAATATATTCAATACCATGTCCCTGGTCTATTTCTATCTCTTATCACCTGAAAAATATCCAATAAATGTAAGGTACTTGAAACCTATTAGTAATTAGACAATCCCAAATGCGCATAAAAAGCCTGCGCATCACGCGTCGAGACATTTCCCTCCAATTGAGTTGGGTCGGCTCTCTTGGAAATGGCCTGTCATCGCCAATACGAAGATGTGTGGAAGCTAGTTTGCAAACCTATGATAAAAGACATCCAAACAAATGAGCCTTGTCACGATAACAATGGAAACGTTCGAGCCTTTGTTTCGGGTAAATGTTTTTCTAAGCAATTCATCATAATTAAAATGGCTGACGGAGATAAGGGAAACAAATTATTGTTTATTATCTAACCGATCCACCATAACCATGTAGCTGTATAATGTGTATAATGTTTTGAATGTAGTAATTGTAAGTTTTAAATGTATGTTTTAATTATTGTAATTTATTATTATTTTGAGAATTTTATTGGAATTTGTATTTGTAAGTTTAATTATTGTATTTTGATTTAGGCCCAAATTGTAATTAAATAATGTTGTGTTTTATTATATGATTAAAAAATAAATGTCTCTGGACAATACTCCAGAGGAAAGCAGACAATACCCTGTGATGGCGGGTGCTTTAAAAAAAAAACATGTAGCTGTTGATTCAAACGCAAAATATGTTCTAGCAAAAAGTAATTTTACATGCAAAACCAAATATTCTATGACCTCAGCAATTCTACAACTTTCATAATATCATGTTGGTTTGTAAACTTTCATATAATTCCAATTTAAAATACAGACTTCATGTCTGACAAAGAATGATCCCAAAGCTTTATTATTTCTTTAATTTTATATGTTCACATTGTTGGAAACCGTCATCCTAGCTCACTCATACTTGACCGATTTTTATAATATGCGACATTTTATAATCTGACAGTCTTTCCCTATTGAATTCCTATAATATCTGAATGGATACTGAAAAAGATCACTATGTTCTTGCGTTACTAGAATATAATATAAGAGTATTATGTAGCAAATACTAAAAGTTCCTTATCTTAAGCAAATAGAGAAAACTAACATGTAATACACAAAAAGTATAATAATAGAGCATTTTTAATAATATTTAAACTAAAGGTGATTCCAATTGAAATTAAATAACATACTGTACTCAGAAGAGTTATAAAATATATATACTTTCCACTTCACTTCATTAAGAAGCCACAAATATAAAACGTTCGTTAAAACGATACACCTTTTCGACTCCTTCTTCATGATGAAATACGACGTTTAAAATATCTATGTGATCGAACTCAATAGAATAAATACTGTTTAAGTATTTGCCTTGTTTCACAGTTAACCTATGAACTTCTGGGTCACCAAACTCGAAAGAAGTTTGGTTTTTAATCAGAAAAACTGGCCATCTGGGAAATTCTTCGATACAAGAGACAGGAATAGTTCCTTCTTTGTTAGTGTTTTTCTTAACTATTTTTATAAGAGCAAGACCTGTGAAGATAGCAAGATTCTTATTAGAAGTTTTCTTGTTTTGAGTGCCCAGTGTTCTCCGGATATTCGAGATAAATTGAAAGCTGTGGGGGAAATGAGTTATTCAGTTACTCAATGTTTGCATGATCGATAAGAACTATTTGAGTGACTATACATTTAGTAATCGATTATTGTGATGAAACTCGTATATCCTATAAGACATACCAATCCTTAAAATATATCTGCATTCAGGAAGCTGGATATTAAAATGTTGCAGAATGTCTGATTAATAATAAAATACTTGTCCCACTTTTGAACTCCTATTTATTTGGATATTTTTCTAACTCATAGGAGTATACGATGCACTAAAATAAAATGCGTAAACTGTACAGTCTCATCACAGAGTTCCTGAAACGAAACAGATAAAAGTTGACGATAATAAATCTGCATCACTATTAAATATTCATTTAAAATCGGTATCCACTGACTGTTTTTAACCAGCTTGGCGGATGTCACGTATCTGCACATATATTGTGATTACAGCCGCTTACAGCGCTGTAAATCATGGCGGTTCCGTGCACGTTAGCTTAGTTCCGCTGAATATTAATGACCCCACTAATGAGTGGCTACCCGTGAAATTATATTTATGTCTTACTTCCTTTGTTTGTTAATATTTATTTATGTTAAATTGTCTCTTGTCTGCTGATCCCCTATTTGGAACATACGTTTTATGCTATTGTTTTGGTCTGGATATAATCTTGTCTTAAGCGCTGCACACTGCTCAATCTAGTCCTTAATAAGCCTTTAACTCCACTGTGAGTTTGTTCGTATCTAATTATTTATCTATTACAATAAATTAGCGTAATAATATAATGTTTAATTCTACGCTAATATAACTCTACGCTAATGTAACATAAACACGAAGTGGTAATTGTCCACATATTTGTCGATAAAAGTAGCGCCAAGGGAAATCAATCGACAACGGCACGTGTTAATGAAAAAAAATCAAACGTGGAAAAAGATTGAAAAGTATCGGGAGTTTTATCAATTATATTATGTATTTGTTAAATAAATTGTGTGAATTGTTTGATATTTCATTGTGTGATTGTCATTATATGATAAGTTATAAAGTGTATACTTTATATTTTCTTTTTCGGTTTTTGTTTCAATTAATTAGCATCCTTAGTTCCATTTCCATCCATTTTATTTAGTTTCCTATCTAATTTAGTTTTCATATTTTTTATGAAGCTCAACAAGTTGACATTGGTTGGTATAATGAGCGTATTAGTAATGAATTCTTATTTTGTTCACAGGAGGAAAGAACCTATCGTTTTGGAACATAGACGACAGCATTTTATGGAAAGAGGAAGGGGAATACGATCCACAGCCCGTCGCTCACTGTAAACTAAATAACAAATAACCATATTCTTCTATAATATTATAAACGTGGAACTTTATTGGTTGAATGTTTATTTTACACCTAGACGTATGAACGAATCTTGATAAAATTTAGAAGAGGAAGGATAACAGTCTGAAATAACGCAGGGAACTTTATCCCAGTATCATGACAATAACTAAAGAATTTGATAGAATTAAATCGTCTGTTGGTTCCATTTCCATCATACAATATGCCACGTTAACAGCTAGTGAAATCGGGGCTAAGTTTGCTTCAATTTAAACGTCTGTTTTGTGTGAGGATGTGGATTACCTCCTGGGTTGTGAGCGTGACCTAATTCGTGCTATAGTTCAATTTCTACCATCAATTTTCTCATTATAGTTTTCTAAGTGTTGAACATTGATTATGGTAAAGAGATTTGCATAGCATGGCATTAGTATCTAATACTAATTTTCAAATGTATCCTATATTTACGGTGTACAATTATAGGTATATAAAGAAATTGTCTTTTATTAAATTGGTATGTCGTCGTTTGGCTTGCCTGGCAGATATCGCTGTCAGCGAAAAGGCTGCCGCCTGTAATTTGTTAAATAAGTTATTAAGTGTTTTAATAAGGTCCTTTATATTGTGTACAATAAATAATTTTTCTTTCGTTCATTCATTATGTTTACGTATTATGCCACCTCAGAAAATCTTAATTGAAATTAATGTAAAATAGTAGATAATTACACTATATAACCCTAAATAAAATGAAATGCAAACAGCGAAATAACAGTTCTATTGTTACTAGTTGTTTATTAAGGACGGGCCAGATCATCATTTAATTATGCTAATAATGAAGACTGTACAAAATATGTTGCTGAGTCTCTCCGCTTAACAAGCCATTCATTATTCGCCACAAATTAGTTCCCCAAGGAAATCATTAATATTGATCAGACTTTGAAAGCTTTACTTTAAATATTAAACTGAAAAATGGATTCGATATTTATACCGGAATGGGGGACTTCAATATATTGGATTACTAGCTTTTTGTGCGCGGCTTCGCACGCTTTGTAGAAATCTTATAAATCTCTCTATCTTTAAAAAAAACTCATAAAAATGCATTGCGTAGTTTTAAAGATTTAAGCATACATAGCATGCATGCAGGGACAGACAGACAGCAACAGCGACTTTGGTTTTATCCTATTCAGTCATTACAATCTCCAATATATAACTTTCTATAATTAATGTATTTCAGTGTAATAATATGAAGCCCTATTAAGGGATTTTATTACAAAAGGAACGGACTTTTTAATTAAATTCGTTTCGTTTTTTCTTGAAACAAAACAGAATTTTGTTTTATTCAGTTGTATAATTTTTGATGGATGGATTTTAATCTCTTTGTTGGAGGATATTGTCATTACAAGATAACTTTTTCTTTCAAACAAAACTAATTACGTATCACTTGGTGTTTTATTTTCATAGCCAATTAAAATGTTAGATTGGCAAATTTGCCTAACAAAATAATACCTAATAGTAGTTGCTTAATGCATTAAAATATTTGCTATTAATAAAAATTAATCTTCTTCATATAAACTCAATCGAACGATTTACAATAAAATTTTCATTTCTACGAGCTTTGCTATAAGAGGCTTTATGAAATGCCAAATGACCTGGAAATCGCAAGGCAAAATACAAATAGTTTGCTTCGCTAATTATAGCCAATTTTATTACGATTTTTCGTGTTTTAACACGCTTATATATTTGTTAGCATGTATCTTCATCTGTATGTTTGTATGTAACCGACTCCTTCAGGCTTGTTGACCCACTTTAGAGAGATAGATTTAATTTAGCGGATTTTAAACGCGATTTATTAAACTCATCAAGCATCGATAATTGGTAATACAATAATTGCATGAAATTATCTTATTGAGCCTTGTTTTTAGATTTGTTAACTATGTTTATTCATGATATTTCGTATTTTTCTGTTATGTACTTGACAGAGAGAAACGTACGAACGGCTTGCGATGGGAGCATTTCAGAGTGTGAAGGCATTTGCAAGACATTTTTGAGATGTTTCTGCGATTCGCTTTACAAATGTAGTGAATATTTTGCTTTGGATTAAAGAAATAGCATTGCGTGTTTAAATATCTTTGCTGTATTCATTTTAATAAGACGTTTAAACGTAACTGAAAATATTGTGTGACTGATTTATTATGTGCAAGAATTGTTTACAATCAGTTATTGTATAAGTGTTCTCTATCTTTAGTTCTATCGTTTTCTCAGCAATATAATAATTCAAATATAGCTATATTGTCTTCAATCAATCAATGTTACGACACTATTAACAAAAAAAATTGATAAACACATTTTAACATAATATTTACTGCTGCTACACATTACTAGTAATAGGTACATTCAAAGGCTTAGCAAAACCATTTAAATATTCAATCTATTTTTCCCTATCATCAAGCATGCAAATCTCATACGTTAATTCCATTTATTCACAGCAAATTTATTGTAATTTTTCAATGTGAAAAAAGCGAAACAGCCACAAATAAATCCTGAGTAAATTTTTGATAAATTACCCACATTAGGTTAAATGAGGCGCATTCCTTCTCATCTTAAGGCATCGGCAAGAAATTTGGAGCCACAGAGCAGCATCTATAACTTGTGAGAAAAATGAAAAAGGCTTACGATGGATTTCGGATATTATGAATGGATACTTCGGCTTATTGAAATCAATGGGACGAGTTTTATTGAAAGTTCACTAAATTGAGCCCCTTTTACGTCGGCCTCCTAATGGAGAGTACTTTTCGTATGGAAAGTTTTTATATATTTAACGGGGCCGTGGTTTATTTCGAATAAAACAAAATTTAACTTTTGCAATTTGTTATTGTTTAGGTACAGTTTTTTTTTATGAAAATAGCTTTATAAGTTTATCGAATTGCAAAACAGTAAATTTTTAAATGTCTTCCCTAATTCTATGTATAAATCTCTTCTTACGACCAGAAATCGAAATCCTTCCCACAGTCAAAATATAAACACAAACCTTTAACAAGAAATATAAAAAACAAAACTGTACAAATAAACTGACTTAACAACGTTATTCTTTTACCACTCAATTAAAAACATTGTATTCAGGAAAATAAAAAATAAATGCGATATTTCAATGAACACGTAACAAAACGATTTGTATTGTTTAACATTTTCGAAGGAATCGGAATCTCTAGAATCGGAAGGTCTTAAGATTGGCCTTAAGATAAGCGGGGAAAAAACGGAATACCTACATATGAAAAGATACAAAGATACTAGAGTTTGTAGGAAAAATCTGGTAACCGGAGATACTACATACCTAGGAACAGACTCCTTTAAATATCTAGGTTGCACAGTTACGGATACTAACCGCCGAGAAGCCGAAATAGATATCCGCATCCAAAACGCACTAAGATGCTCAGCAGCGCTCCATAAAATCCTTGTGTCCAAGATTATAAGCAGGAAAACAAAGGTCAAAATCTATAAAACCATTATTAGACCAATCCTAATGTATGGGTGCGAATCGTGGACACTAAGCCAGAAAGAAGAACAGAAGCTCTTAGTTGCGGAAAGGAAAATCTATCGGAAAATCTTAGGACCTACAAAATCTGATGAGGGAACTTGGAGAATGAGGAAAAATCTAGACATCGAAGATCTCATCCGTGAACCCAACATTATTGGTGAGACAAAAGCTGCTCGCCTTCGATGGATCGGTCACCTAGAAAGGATGCCAAACGATCGCGCTGCGAAGAGGGTGTACATGAGCAAGCCGATCGGTAGGCGCCCCGTCGGCCGACCTCGTCACCGTTGGAGAGACGAAGTCCAAAAAGATCTGGACATCCTTCAAGTAGAAGACCTCAACACCAGGGCGCTTAGGCGCGAAACCTGGAAACTTTTGGTGTCGGAGGCCAAGATCCTCTTTGGGTCGTTGCGCCGTTGAAGTAAGTAACATTTTCGATAAATCATTTATCACGACCTCTCACGCTTGACCTATTATTTTATCGTTATGCATCTCTATGACATTTTAATAATACGGACATTTATTCGTTTTTAAAGCAAAAAGGATATTTATACAAAATGATAAAACAATGTGTGAAAATATGTATGAGATTTTTATACAATCAATTGTTTTTGTGTGTAATTTTTACTTTACGAATATGGGAATACAGCATTTTTGTCACTTTTTAATTTCAAAACTAGATAAATATAACTTTTTACATTTAGCACTTATTCACGTATTCAATTACTTATAAATACCTAAAAACATATCGTGCCTAAAATTTCAATTGAGAAAAATTAATATTAAAACAAATGCAATATTAAATTATTCTCAGTTTAGATAAAGCAAATAGCTTTCCCTGGATTAATTTTATTTCATACGTCGACAGCTCTATTATCGGCTATTAAGTTTCCTGTTTGCTTTGATTGATTGCTACAGACCATTTTATAGCTGCAATTTATAAGAACTTTAATAATGAAGCTTATTTCCAATGAAAACGCGTGTTTTATAAAATATCGTATTCACCAATATAAATCCTACTTAGTACAAAGTATATTACAATTGTATGAAACAGAATAACATAATACTAAAATTATTATATAAATCCTTCATCAAAGTGTACACAATTATGTTAATAAAACACACCATATTTTACTAAATACTAATAATAGCCATTACGAACTAAAATAAAAAATAGCAATATAAATAAAAACGCGTTTCAAATTCTTATGTATTTCAACATGGCATTAAAAACAGATTTATAATTCTCGCCAATGTTTCTCTTTATTTTTGATACGGCTCTTTGGAACCAGATCTGCTGAAAATTATTTAAAAATTTATTATGAATATACGTACAAAAGCTTTAGTAGGTACCGCCTTTGAGTACTGGGATAAAAAACCTTTTTACCTTGTTACAAAGTTAACACGAAGTGGGTTGGCGCCCTGTTACATGATAGGGCCTGGTGAATACTTTAATATACAATGGATGTATTAGAAAGTATCCATTAGAATATAAACTAGGCTACTAGACCGATCCTGGTGTCGTAGTTAGATTCTACGAAATAACAATTACTTACCTACCTATAAAGTATAAATGAATAAGTAGCTTGAACATAAGTTTGTTTGATATTTGAAAAAGTCATTTGTCTCTTTTCCTTTGCTATAATAGTACAATTATAGCAAAAATACGACGTAAATATTAATTTTTTATTTTATTTGTGACATTATCAAAATCAGACAATAGCACAGCTACTTATAACAAAGTATAACAAGTTAATCCTAGACATTTAATCAACCTTTGATTTACAATTTCTGAAAGTCTTTAGAAGTAAGACTTACTGATTGCTAACTTCGTTAATTCGACTTGTGTAAGTTCAATTACGTATAAACTTGTAATCGAAGGTCTTAAATGTAATAAATCTCGCATCAGGGCCATCAACATCAACAGGAACTTGTGGATAATTTGCTTAATTGAAATCACTCAATCGAGATCTTTGAAACCAGATTCTAAGCCAGCAACTCATCCCAATCCATTTTCTCCGAAACTTGCTATCACTCGGAGTAGTGCCTGAATCAGCTTGATCCTATCCAGTTAAGATTTTCTTCCTCATTTAACTTTCCCCGATCGCATGGATAAGATATCGTAATTGAAACTAGTAATACTTCGTTTTTATCAGATGAAAGTGATCCTTGTATTTAATTAATCATTTCACATGTTACTCTATAATATTGTAACGTACGTGGTTATTGTTATTTCGTCTAATACTAGTCTAGGTTGGCGAAATTTAAAGGTAATATTTGTGTGATGGGTGATAGCGGTTTTCGTCTTTTACTTAAACTTGCTTATAACTTTTATAAAAATGTATAATTAGTATGTATATTTTGGTACACATTGTAGACAAGAACTGTCCGTGCTATTGATATCTACTTCATGATACATGAAACCTCTATTGTATTTGCAGTAATGGAATGGATCATATGTGTATTAGTAATATGATATTTCGGCTGTCTGTACTCAATTTACACTAACAGTAACATATCTATCGGTATATAATGACGTCTTGACTTGAGAGCAATCTCTTAAAGAATGTTAGTCACTTTTCAGTAGGTATTTTGAACAATGGTTACACTTAAGACCATTGGTTAGTATAAATAGTAACGAAGGAAACGACCAGTAAGAAATTCTCATCATCCAACTCAAAAAAAAAATGTCTTCAATAAATTATATTGATATTGCAGAGGAAAAACATTATTCAACACAGCTTATACAAAACATTTTAACCGATGATCCGTTAGTTTTATGTTTTCTTGACAATGACAAAACACCAATGTACATAATACTGTACAAGTAATTTAATAGTGTCGACACTGAAGCTCAGCAAAATAATTAAAAAGTGAAACAAGTTCATTTATTTGCAGTCGTGCTCAACGCTCCTAATTGACTTAACTGGTTAGAGTCGCGCGTTCTCGACACTTTTATAAATATTTTATACTTATTTTAATAACCAATTAGTGCATGATTGAACGTACCTATATAAATATTGCGTTTTGTGTATTTAGGTACGGGTGGGTTGTCAATTTGAAAGGGAACTGATCAATTGAATCATTCAATTGAGAGGTGGGAGATTAAGTTGACAAGAGTCAAATGGTTTGAGAAAGTAATATCGAACTGTTTGTCTATTTGTTGATAATAAAAAAAAAACATTTATAGTAAATTATATTTGTATAGGCGTTCATCTTGCAAGTGTTTTAATATTTTTTCGAATATTTGACATTAGTATGACTAAGCTTAATAGTTAATACTTATCGCTATATTCATTAACTATTTACGACACAATAATGGTTTGCTTCAATTAAAAGGTAAAGCAGACTATTCTTTATTAAATACATTCTCTACAAGAAGCAAAAATATTTTATCCATAGCTGATCAAATATCTTATGCTTATTCACGTTGTTGATAGAAAATCAGCGAAGCAAACATAAGACGTCTACCGTGTCTTGTAAAAAGACAAGAGTACCATTTTATTTCTCTATATACTAAGGTTATCCACATCAAAACAACAGAACTATATTATTAAAGTATGTCTCCCCAGTTTCAAAACTAATGTAGCTTATTACATACAAATGTTTTAGAACTCACAACGAGTGTGCATGAAAGCCTGTTGTTCCCCACTGGAAATTATAGTTTACAAATTAGAAAAGGCTAATTAACGTATTCATAGAACCCAAAGCAATTTCATAATCACGCACACACAGTCCTCAATGATCGCGTGCCAACTCACACTAAATAAGCCTCTTTATACCTTTGATATTATCTTAGTATAGTTAATAATGAACAAAAAAGCAATTAACACGATTTGATAGGTCTTGTGTTACAAAATCATAGCGATATAACCTTTAGTAATATGGGGAATATTTCGTATAGAATTCCTTGAAATGGGTTCACGAAATTTGTGCTACAAACTAATGTAATAAGATCGTTGCCCTGTAATGTGAGAACAACTATGAGGGTAATTAATTCAACTTTCTGTAAAGAGTAGGACATGTTTTATTGAGTATTTATCTCAATTAGGAACGATAGCAAATGTAGTTAGTTTGTTAAAGTTTGTGTCCTGTTTAGCAAAGCTGTTTGCAATATGAACTGCAGAACACAATTAATATAAATAAGACAGATTTTGATTATGCAAGTCTTTTCTAAATGAATTAAAACCAAACCTAAACAATAATAAGGTGTCTAGCATAATGCAAGCTCGTTACATCCAGTGTCCGTAATATGCAAATAAAATGAAGTATGTAAATGCTTGCAATTTTCCCTAAACATTGAATGAAGCGCAACGCCCATTATATTTTTTGAGTGGTGCACAATGAAACCGTCAGACTTTCGCGTTGGCTCTGACAGCTATGTTTTAATTAACCAACGTTTCGGTGAAACATTAATCTGTGTTAATGAAGCCTGATTTTTTTAATTGCAATATGTAACACATTGCAATTAAGCAAGGCACTTGCACTAACAAGTTAAATAATTGAGTGTAATAGGTGCTCATATTACTCATATTTTTCAAATAGAAGCTATGGTAAAATATGAGTGCTACATTAAACATTTTTAATGAAAAATGTGAAATAGGGTTTTGGGTTTAAGGAGTCATAGAATTTAATACGTAAGTAAGTAATTTTAGCCTTTCATATTTTATAAAAAAATATGCACAGTGAAAATATATCTCTAAAAGATACGAAAATAAAATATCATCAACAACATTGCATTTTAAATTTTGAGTGTGTTTAATTAAATTATAAAAATAAATTAAGAATACCCAACAAGCTTGGATCAAGTTGAAAGTGTATATTATTTATATGGAGTCTAATAAACAACTAAACGAAAAAGTCAATCATTTTATGAAGCGGTAAAAATCCATTCGGTTTAGGTTTTCTAAAACAAAGCTTTAAAGCAAGTGAAATGTGTCCATCACTGCTGAAAAGGGTCTAAATTTTTATTCTAAAGCAAAATAAAAATTATTACCAAAAATTGTTCAATATCTTTATAAAAAAAAAATATTATAATAATTCATTTAACTATCATTAAGAGCCTACTAATATTATTTGAATTAACATTTACAATGGGCATTAGGATAATTGATAAAACTAATAATACAGATTCAGGAAATATTGATTCACTTCTTTTTTATTATTAAAGCAATTATTTTTTGTTTTTTATGAAAATAACGTCAGTCTTATATAAATATATTTTATCCTATAACGCAACTGTGTTTTTACAATACCAAAAGAGGCTTAAAAATGCAAATCAGATTATTGTAGCCGCTATCTAAACATAAACATGCCGAAGCTTAAGCTGATTTAGCCGTAACATGTCGATGAAAATAAAATTTAAAAAATAGCAAGCTACAAATTGGAAGCAGTGTTGTTAGCCAGGGTTGGATGTCAACAAATCATTCGCCGTCGTTTTGTTCAACACTTTCGTTACTTGTAAAATATATACGTATTTATTTAAGCTGGAATAACAAGCAGATTTTTTAAAAGCTAAAACCACATGGAGAGCACGAATGGAGTGGTGACAATACCATTTCGCGTTGCATCAATGTTGCAAGTCAGAAAAGATTTTAAAATAAGTAAGCGAATAAGAAAGATTAATATTGGTACCTACTACATATTATATTCATCAAACTATATAATAATATATGTGGAAATGTAGAAATAAGCATATAAATAACAATATCAATACATATTGGTTTTCGATCATTGAGACATAGCTGTCTCAAAGGATAAATTTGCGCCAAAATGTTCTCTAAGTGAAGAACCGATTCAATTATGACTAAGGGTCACTCAATTACTAAGCTGCAATATTAAAGAAAATTATCATTTTTATAACATTTATAATGGATCTCAAGAATGCTATGAAAAATCTATTTCCTCTATGAATAATTGATGTTCCATAAAAATTCTACTCCAATCACACGATAATTATATAAAATTTATAGAATATTCAAACTAGAAACTTAACAATGTTAACGGAATAAAATTAATTTGCATTGCGCCGCGGGTACGACGTTTAACGCTTATAACCGAGCCAAGGAGAGCTAATTGGGAGATAATTTCTTAGCTCCCTCTATTTTAGATAAAACTTTACGGTATAGACCATAGAGGATTAGGTGATATGTAGAAATTAACGACTGACTTGTACATACCACATGTCAAGATCGTAAGGATATTTGGATTAGTAGAGATGGTTTAGTTGTAGACAGAAATATTAAAACTCTTATCGAATGTATCGTTCTTATATCAACGACATGATAGTAGGACAAAAGCTTATTAAGAATAATTTTAAAGAAATTTATTAAACTGATATTCCAAATTTATAGCCAAGTAAAATAGTATAAGTACCTAAAATTGGTTAAACAGCAATAGATTATATTATAACACTCGTATTACCGCAAAACGTAAATCAAACGTATGATTTTATTAGTATAATAATTAAAAACTTTGACTATATTTATAAATATAAAAACGTATTAGAACAGATTTCAGAAATAATATATCTACCTACCACTTGAGGTACAAATATTATCTACACAGGCTCGCTAAATATATTATCAAGAACTTTATTAAAATTGTAACGTACAATTCGAGATTCTAGCGCTCCAAGAATTAATAGGAACAAGAGAGCAAGTATTAATTTGTTACATTTTTATGAACAGTTTTCAATCTATGCTCGTTGTTAGTGACTAAACTGTTATAAACATTGTAATTTTCGTACCCCACATGCACACGTCACTTTTTAATGAAAGCGCTTGAAAAAAGAGCGTGTGTGCTGAGAACACATGTCAGAAGTGAAACTTCTTTGACAAGATTCAAAGATACCAAAATCGCCTTACTCCATGACGTGAAAGTATTGCCATGACGCGACCTTGAAAATGTAATCTCAACGCGCCTTTCCACGCCTTCCACTTCAAAAATCATTATTTTTACATACGAGATAATAGTATAAACTACCTCAAAACCGTTAATGGTACCGGCACTTAGTGTAGTGAAATGTAACATTCTACGTGAAAAGCGTATTATAAGCATATTATATTATGTAAGTAAAGACAAGTACTTTAACCACTCATTAAGCCGACGATGTCTTTATTAGAGCGTATTTAATCACTGGTTTCGTTATATATGAAATTTAATGATGTCGTGATAGTATGTTAGGTTATAGATATTTAAAAAACTTTACACTTAGGTATAATAATAAAATAAATATTCACAATAAAAATGTGTTAATATTCGAAATAAGTACTTGCTTTATTATGATTTATAGCCTTAAGTAAATAAATCTTCAAGTTCACAGCGAAGTTTAAAATATTATCATATTTTAAACTTCGCTGTGAACTTTAAAATATTATCACAGCGAAGTTTAAAATATTATCATATTTTAAACTTCGCTGTTGGATTATCTTGGATTATCATGTTTTATACTTCTATCAAAACGTAATTTCAAAACCGGTGTAAGAAAACTTTAATGAACCAATATCTTGTTTATAACTAGATAATATACACGTAAGAAGAGACGAAGAACTTCAGATTAATTATTACATTTAAAGTTTTGTTGGTCTTTCGCACGATTAGGTATTTTATAGACTATAGTTAAAAAATATGTGAGAAAAATGAAAAACTACGCAAAACATACCCTATTAATATGGCTTATGCGGCAGATGCATTTTACATGTTTCGTAATAAATTTAGCTTGACTTAAAAAATACTCGTAAAATATAATATATTATAATATTATTTGATCTTCTGTGCTGAGCTGCTAAACTGAGACTTTTATCTAGATCTGCTGGGGTCGACTACCAGACTAAATATACATAAGCTTATGACGTTTTGCTAATAGTTCGGTCATATTATACAAAAATTAGATGTATTGGTAAAATTGTTCAAACATAGACCTTCTGGATATCTGCTGTAACGTTTACGCGCTTATCATATACTTACTACACGCTGATGAATTTATTAAATAGGAAATATACGCACTGCAAGCCAAATTTTAACATATTACTTGCGTGAAACGCTGGGACTTCATTTACAGAAACTCGGTTATGAAATTCAAAGGTATTAAAATATAGAAACGTATCTAGTAACGACGAGTATAGTAACTACTCGGATCATATTCTATGTTTATAATGCAATGTATTTAAATTAAATGGGTAATTAAATTTACAATGTTTGTGACACCGAAACTTTTAATATTTTGTTAAAATGAATATTGATTTAAATGTTTAAATATATATTACAGAATTTACTTTAATTTAAAAAACACCTCTCAAACAAGTTTACTCTTAAAAACTTGCCTATATTTTGGTTCAATTAATATATTTCCAATACTCAACACAAAAGCAAAAATAACGAGTCAGTAAAAATAATTGAATTCTCTGATCAACTCACATATCAGAGTGATGAACAAGACAATAACATTTTTATAATTAAAAAAGAGCAGCATAAAAATAATATTCAATGACCACAATATTATAATGGCTTGTTGTTCGATACATTACCATTTAAATTGTATAACATCGACTTTCCATATTCGCGTAGTTATAAAATTGTGAATAAAACAAAATGGCGCATAAAAATTAGTGACCTGTAGAATTCATTAAAAAGCTTTTCAACCATGAAACCCGAGCATCCAGCTATAATCGATCGATTACTGGACGTCCGTTAAAAATTAATATGATCCGATTACATTTTTATCCTGCAGATAACAACATTAAGAAACTTTTGTCACATTACAACTTTTAAAGAATAGAAAAAATAGATCACGAGGCGGGATTCCGACTCCCTTCTGGCGTTTAAAAAATTTTATTAATAAAAGCATTTGAATGCTATATAAAAATACTAAACATTATATCTTATTTATGAAGCGAACATTTTATTACTAAAAACATCCACCGCCAATCCCCAAAACTATTTCCTCTTAGCAAAATACTCAAAGTACTAAAATATTAAACTCAGTATTTTATACGTTTCAATAATGCTGAAAAGTTATGTTAAATCAAAATAAATAATTGAAAAACACTAAAAATACAATCTTAATTCATTCACATTAAAAACGTTCACGTTTGAACAACGTTTGAAGTAGATACCACCAATGCTTTGAAATTATAACTGTCAATCTGACATTAATTATGTTAGTAGGTAAGTACTGCTTCTTGTTCGACCCAATCATTCTTGTTATCTATTCTTACTGTTTTATTAATTCCTACTAAAATTATAAATACGAAAGTAACTCTGTATGTTTGTCTCTGCTTTACGCGTCAACCACTGAACCGATTTGGATGAAATTTGATAAAGAGATAGCTTGACATCTGAGAAAGGACATAAGATAGTTTTTTTCCCAAAAATCCCACGTGAACGCTTTTTTTTCTTTGATAACACAGGCGAAGCCACAGGCGGAAAGCTGGTATCATATTATAATCTTTATCCATACATGAGTCATTCACGAGCACCCAAGAGTGCATACCTTCTTTGTATTCATCTAACCCGTACACTACAATAACATTATAATATCATTTCCCTGTATCATCACTTTATATTTTATACTCATAGCTTTTTAATCTAAACCGGAGATTTTCAAATGTTATTACATTGTAACATTATAGAGTCATAAAATGCGCATGACCGAGTACTAGTGTAGAAATCTCTTTAATGCTCTATATTACAATGTATATGACTTGGTTTTATCTACAACTAAATGCTCGCTGTAGATCCGTTATTATTCTTATCCAATTGTTTAATAATTAATTAATAATTATACAAGAAATAAAAAATCATTGAAATGCATTCAGCCGTTTTTGTTTTATAAGTAGTGTAAGTTACATGACTTTCTTTTATTTAAATAGATATAGATAACAAGATGAAAAATATTTTGATTAATATGATCTATTTAAAATAGCATCAAATCCTTCCTGTTAATGTATAATTATTGAGAAAACTACCAAGAAATGTTCAAATATTTTATAAAAAATTATCTATTGTAAAATGTAAAAGAACCAAAAGCGTTAATCTATAATTATTATTATTCGTTTAGTATCTCAAAAAACGAGTAATTACGGTTTCCAGTTACAACTTTATAAATCTTACCTTTAACATTTAAGTAAGCTTTTTACATAAATTAAATGCACTAATTACTATTTCATTTCATTCAAACCACATTTTATTAGAACTAAGCACTTTAAGTTTATTTTTATTTCAAAGTTTTTTCACGTCAGATTATACGCGCGGTACCTCGCGACAGCTACGACGTAGCCGACTGTACTCTCGTAGCAAACGCGTAGCACTGACTGCCTTTCAGCCACGTTTATGAATATTAGTAGGCTTTTTTACACTTCAAACTTTCTTAGCTATGTCATAATAGAGGTCAAGGACTATATATTCAAAGGATTAGCGAAAGGAAAACGTTTATTTAATACTTTTTTAATATAAACTCGTTACAAAGTCTCATTGAAAATGATCGGAAATTCCGTGAAACTTTTATGTCATGCCGACAAGAACCTTTTCTATTATAATAATATATCAGAAAAGCTATCTAGGCTGACAGCATAAATATGCTAATGCTGTTTTATCCGTGCAAAAACGTAGGTAGGAGGAAGCAATGTTATGCTTTTTATGGATCACAGAAATTTATGATTATGATAAACTTTACTCGTACAATGTTTCCGATATTGTTGCTTGGAGCTTATATCAAAGGATATTGTAATTAGGTTCCTATATTGTTCTTCATGAAATGAACTTGACTTGAATAACATGCAGTATCGAAAGTAAACGTAATGTGGATTACGTGACCTTGTAATTTTTAAACTTTTTAATTCTTGCTATCCTCATTAACTGTAACTATCAAATGAAAAATTTTAATACTCATAAAAAAATCTAGCTTTCGTCAAACTTTCATAAACGTAACTTCAAATTACATGCAGTATATAACCACATGCGACCTAATATCAACCAAATCCCAATCCCCATATAAAGCTCTATATTTGTGGAAGTTTTAATAAGGTTAAAACGGGGCATCTCGTGTTTTTACTTTATAAGGTCGCTGCATGCACGCAGCTCTCCCAACTAATTAATGTAATGTTACACTCGCGCCTTCAGAGTACATTATACACGCGACATCATAACTGCGCACACTTCATGCTTTAAAACAATGACCCATGTACATAATAAAGTGTATGGACAACACCTAGCTTGGTGATAAAGCCTTGCTAGCGCTTTGCCAGGCAGCTGTTGAATAATGGGCGTGATTATCCAAGAAGTATGAAAATGGATTATGGAGGGTTAGATTTCTTGATATGTAAAGTGTGAATGTGAAAATTCAACGTCGTATAAAGGTTGTAAGGCAAAAATTCATAAAAAATATGTCAATTGATAGAAAGTCTTTTGATTTCCTTAGGTCGTCTTGTTTTATTATTTTTGATTGCCTTCAAGATATCAAATAAATATAGTTTATAAGAGCATTAAATATTATATTCTTAATTACTATTTACACTTTACAGTTCTTACAATTTCTTCTTAACAATACCTACACATTTGATTGAAACGCGTGCATAATTGAAGATATCCCTGTTAGGATTAACACCAGTAAATTGTAGTACTGGAGGAATTAGGACGTGGCTTCCTAAGCAAAGGGTTTGCGGGTGACAGACTAAACTGAATATCAGCTAACAGATACGATTTCCAATCGCAAATGTACAATGTTATTTGTCAATTAAATTCTTGTATTTGTATACAAAATAATAAATTAAAAGCTGCATGTCAAAATAATATAATTAAACTATAATTTACCTACTCACCAAACATTGGCATTTCGTTAAATTTATCGCGACCATTTAAAATAATGAAGTGAAATATTATCTGGTTTTATTTAAAATTTGAGATTTATATTTTGTTGCTAGCTTTAATTTATTTCAAATATTATTTCTCAATCTAATTCCGTCTAATTGAATATTATAACGCAGACCTCGTTTCTATTCTAAAAATGTATTCAAGAAATTCATTTATTAAGGCCTAAAGGAAAACGTTATGCAAACCCTGGCTAACAAAATGCAGACATTATACGTTTCGCCTCTAATTGCCTTATTATACTTTGTTCGGCGAAACAGCATTACTAATATTTTACATGTACATTGACATAAGCTTTTGCTCTTAATGACGTATAACTGAAACAGAATAAATCCTACTAATATTATAAATGCGAAAGTTTGTGAGGATGTGTGTGTTTGTTACTCTTTCACGAAAATACTACTGAACCAATTACAATTAAATTGAGCACACATATAGAGGGTAACTTGGATTAACACATAGGATAGGTTTTATCCCGGAAATCCCACGGGAATCCCACGGGAACGGGAACTATGCGGGTTTTCCTTTAAAAACGCGGGCGAAGCCGCGGGCGGAAATCTAGTTTAATAAATATTTTATATAGCTTATGTACGTTTAGTAAATATTCTCTCATATACCTACATACTTATGGCTTATGAATATTCCTAAGGACGGATATTTTAATTGAACTTTTAATGCACGCAGTAAATGTAAAGATATTCATAAAAGATCTTCAATAAGCAAATATGTAAAACGCCACTACAAGTATGCAAATCTATATGCATCTGACATAATGATTATCAAAGTATGTAATTATTATATTGAATAAAATATTGAGTAATACAAATTATCAATAATGGTTGTATACGTAGTATATTATTATTAGTCTGTGATAATGGATACATTCTAAGCGTGCTCATTTCCTCATTATGACTCCTTAATTGGACTCCTTAATGTATATATAGACTACAAGCTTTCCGCCCGCGGTTTCACCTGCGTTTTCAAAGAAAAACTCACATAGTTCCCGTTCCCATGGGATTTCCGGGATTAAACCTACCCTATGTGTTAATCCAAGTTACTCTCTATATGTGTGCTAAAATTCAATGTAATCAGTTCAGTAGTATTTGCGTGAAAGAGTAACAAACATACACATACATCCATCCTCACAAACTTTCGTATTTATAATATTAGTAGAATATTATAGACCTGAAATAAGACACAAAATATTAAGCTACCTTATTCTACTAATTTTATCAATAATCAGAATTAATTTAATAATTCTAGATATTCTGAGGCACATGCAAACGACAGATGCATCACGCAGCTGATCAACCGTGTTAAAACACAAATTGATAGGTTACGGTTTTCGTCGACGCAATTTAAACGCACGCGTATGTTTATTAACTAATAACCTAGATAAATACGTGACTAAGGGCTAATTTATCAATCCTTGGTTAAAACTTATTCGACAAATAACGTATGAAACTACCATTTCAAAATGTATTCTTATTGCCCGCAATTGACAGTTTACAGGTGACTTTTTAATATTATCGTGTAATACTTTATTGGACGGGTAAGTTTTAACCAGGGATTGAAAAATCGGCCCTTATTAATTTAATATATCCCACGTTTAAAATTATATATCGGATGTTTAGATCTATTTTCATTTTGAAATAAGGCTAGGAACAAAACAGTTTAAATAATTTTATATAATAATCCACGTAAAATTATATGTATAAATTTTAGTCTCAGAGACTATAAATATTATTAACCTAAAATTAAATCACTAGGTACTTCATATACTTATTCTATAATATATAAGCTGTTACGTAATATATTTGAGCTATATGAAAAAATATTATACAGACATTATCTTTTAACATGAAAGAGCACAGACAACATTATTTTCTTTATTAGCGCATTACCCTGATATTTTTTCAGCCCATTACCTGTAACCTAAATGTCTGCTAATTCCGTAAAGAGGTTTTAGCCTGAAAGAGCAAATAAACCTCTTCATATAAATCTCTACAAAATTAATTACATCCATTACGTATAGTAAAATATACGTGGAAAACTTTCGCAGATTCAATTACTTCGTCTATGATAATTAACAGAATAAATAGGGCGCAAACTAGAAAATGTGGTTACCAAATTTGATATTAATTTTCAGTAAATATACAAACACGAATACAAATACAATCTCTATATTATAAACAGAAATACGAAATACGCGATCCATATGAAATTTCTTTAATCTTTGAAGTGTCAATTTCATGTGTTCAACCGAGTCGAAGTGAATCAAGTTGTTCTGCTGAAGACGTATCCAAACTTAAACAAGGCAATGCTTATTCCCAACTGTTTGTAACAATGTCGTGTGACGAGGGTCGATCTAGCCGCGCGATACATGACTTACAATTTATTATGTAATATACGGCGTTATTAATGTTTTTAAGATATGTGATTTTTAATAAGGGTGTAATTTTTATTAATTAGATATCATTTATTTGAACACAATCAATTTAAAGATTTAAAGTGACCTCAGACTCATAAGATAGTGTAAACTAATTTGATAGAAGCCTGACATTATACCTAATTATGTGCAGCAATTTATCTCATTTGTGAAATTATATGCCTAATTATATTGATCTATAAACTACAAATAATAATAAATTAAAATAGATACCTTTTACTCATACAGAGCGTTCTCAGAAACTTCAGATTAAGTTCAATTGAATGGAATAAAAAAGATTTCAGAAATAAGGAAAATAATAAAATAAAGTGGATTTATAAGAGATAATAATCAGACCACGATAGGTACTTAATTAAATTCCTTATCAAGGGTATCTAACTGTCTCGAACGGATTGAATAGCTTTATAGATCGAAACTTATTTATTAAATTCCAAGAATATTAACTTCATTATTGAATGCTGTATTGCCACAATTTAATTAAAATTCTACATAAAATACAAAAACACCCTCATATCTAAATATAGTCTTCTTAAATAGAAATCTGTTAAATAGCTCTTGTCACTTGACAATTGTTTTTATTTTTTCATTAAATACGGCGTAAATTAATGAGAAAAATATCAATATGTGTGTGAGACATAAAACAAAATCACACACACACACACACACAATCTTTTATAATAAGCTGTTGAAAGCACACACGAAACAACGAGTTAAAAACAATCCGTTCCACATGACACGTCATTTAGCAGTGAATATTTAAATCAAATTGCCGTACATATCACGGGAATAATTTTAGGTAAGACAGGTGCAAAATGATGTATGGTTATTACATGCTCTTTGTTCTGAAATTGCATATCCAGAATTCAATTCTGGCTCGCTTTTCGAATCACTTTTTGAATAAAGTTTACAAACTGAACGTATGCAATAGTATCACGTATTCACGAAGTATGGTTAGCTTATAATCGCGAGATTATGGATCTTATCTAGATTGCTCATTTAAATATTATATGAAATACACCTTCGCTAAATTCTGCTTTGGCTCAAAGTTAAGGTGTAATGAAATGTGTGTAGTAAACCTAGATGATGTAGAATTTGATAGTATTCGCTGTATAGATTCTTAATTAATGAGACGTTATCTATATGAATATTTACTATACTATAACTATATGATCATTACTCCAAAATGGAAATAGTGATTTATTGAATTAGTTATAATATAGAAAGAAATTTAGTAACGACTGATTAAAAAGTTTTTAGTCCTTTTTCGCGTGTATTGAAAAAATATACTTCATTACTACAAAGAGCCTAAAATTTAAAAGGTTTTCCTGTAGCTCACACTGCTTCCATGAATGAGCTTTCGTATAACATTTTTAATAGCCAACAAAACTTTAATATTAAAATAATAAGCATCGCAGGAAAAAGGCAATATGGCCAAAAATAAATGCTACTATATCACTAATCGTCAATACACGTTTGTCCTAACTCTTATCCATATTAAATGCAATATTTTACATCTAATATAAACACTACCCAGAAACCATCGATGCGATAAGTGTAAAACGTCCAACCTATTTCAGGACGCTACGCCGATTTTCCTTCACGTCACTTTTACGCGTTCCCTTGAGATAATTGAATTTACATAGATTAAATATATGGCGTAAATGAAGCGACCGCCTTCCAAGTAGTTAGTAAATATTTATGTACCTTGATGAATACTGATAATCTCAAGGCAGTCGTTTGGTACGTATTTGTAAATTTCTCTAAACCTATTACTACGATGTGTTTATGAGAGGCGAGGGAATGATGTGGTCGGATGGAGTGCTTGAAAGTAAGAGTTTTATTAAAGTAACATGTCATGTATTAACTTTGTGACATGAGAGTGAAAATGCATATACGAGTCTAATTAGTGTTCCTGACAACTTTAATAATGTCCCTTCACATTAACTATTGAAATCAGTTTTTGAAAATGATGTATATACGTAGTTTGATATAATATAACGACGCATATAAACTTTCTGTCACTATTAAAAATTAATAAAATTTTAAGACTGTTTTAATGTACTGGATGAAAACTCTAAAGTATAACTTACGCCATAAAGCGAAAGACGGTGAATTAAAAGCGTATGAATAAGGTTCAGTTTGCATTGCACAAATATGTACTTATCTTATAATATCCAGCAAGCGCAAACATTTCCCATTTACCTAATTATCCAGTGCATAAATACATTACTCGCTACAGTCTTAATCTAATGTAAATAAATCTTATAATATCCACGTTTTAATTTGAATAAATTGTAAAAGAACTTAACTAGATATAAATATTTGAAGAATGTATTACTAACTATGCCCCGCGGTTTTACCCGCATTGCTCTACACTTATTAGTCTTAGCGTGATAGATAATATCCTAGCCTTCTTAGATAAATGGGCTATTTATCTAACCCATAAAGAATATTAAAATCGAACCTGTAGTAACTGAGATTAGCGCGTCCAATCAAACAAACAATCTCAGTTTTTAATATTTGCATTTAGATTTAGATACATTTCTATTCATATTTCTATACCTTATTATGTATAGATATAGTATTTTTTAGTATCCAGGTTTAATTGAGACGTACCTAATATACAAGTATAATAGTAAAAGGAGTTTAGTGCAGCTCCCATAGTATTTACCGTGACCCATTAATATGCATGAGGCGTTGGCATCGTGATTCGTTCTGTTGGCACACAACAGCCAAGCCAATATCAATAACGAATAGATATATAAAAGACAAAGGGAATATATTGTGGATATATGAATCGACTGTGACGGTATTTAGTGTACCAGATGTTGTGGTTTATGTGTTTACTTTACTGATGTTATAAGGAACCCGCTTGTATAATTATTTGATGAAATAACCTTGATACTAATTCGGAGACATAGAAAAGCGTACAGCGTACAGCGTACTTCGTTCTCTTTTAGCTCTATTTATCCAATAGAGCTAAAAGAGAACGAAGTACGCTTTTAAATAATAAACCGAATAAACATAAAATTTAATTTTTACCTTATTATAAGATAATCTTCATTTTATCTACGTGCCTTGTAAACAAAGATTTTTCAAAAATATCTATTCATTTTTCTTTCGCTTCACTTATTATTGCGGATTGAAAGCTAAAGCACACCCCGGACACTCCATACAAAATTATCGTTTTGACAGTCACACTGTAGAGACTGCAAATGTGTGTGCGCTTTATGGTTGGCACATTTGTGACTAGCGTAAAAAAAATCGCGTTTTTCTGATGAAATACATCCGTAAACAGCACAATATCTAACCATTTTCTACGAAAAACGATAATCACAAATCCAAAATAATAAAATTACTGTAAGTCAATTTGATTAATGTTGTCAATCTTCGTTGCGTATCGTCCTTGCAGAAAAATGCGGACCATTTTTAGGCTGATCGTGCGGGGTGAGGTAAGTGTTTAATTTTGGCAGGAGGCGGAGAGTGTCCGTTCTGTAGCGTTTAGCTACTATTATGTATTCTGTGGCTAAAGCTTTTAAAAAAACAAAACAGAAATTTTGATGAAGGTAAACAATTATCAATGCTAGCACTTTTCCGTGTTTTTATGAACCTTGTTCTTTTACCGCTACATACATTTTTAATCGGCACGAACCTTAATTAAAATTTTAACAATTCGTGTGCATACTTAGTCATTTGCAGTAAACATTAAATAATTTTAACCAAAAATATAAGACTGTATTGTGTATACTAAAAACGATTTTAATTAAATTTTTATTTTATACCTCTTTAAAAATTGTTAAACGTTAATTTTAACACAAAATATCTTCCGTTTTAAAATGACTTTTAAACGCAAAATTGTTTATTCTAGCAGAAAATTATTCAGAATTAGCGGGTTTTTATAATAATTTTATATTTAATACTTCCAATTATAGCAAAACCCAGATTCAGAATATTTATTAATTATACGATATCAGAAATAACGTACGGATATTATCATTAAGTAACTTCATTATGACATTATGAATAAAATTATTAAGGACTTAAATAGCTTCATATTCACGCGTATGAAATTATCGAAATAAATATTATTGAATACATTTTCCTGAATACAAAATTGTAGCTACTCATTATTTTAACCTTGCTGAGATCTTTACATCTTACTTGATACTATACTTGAGTGAATTTTAATTCCTTCTTTCAATATTAATAGTTTAAAATTAGATAGTTGCAATTGTTTAAATCTGCATTATATTGTATTTAAATTATTAACATTAAAATTAGCTGTGAAATGTCACACTCGTTTCGATACAATTGTGTCCCTATTCTTCTTCTCTCGTGCTAACTTAAAATATAATATTTGGAGCTGATAATTCGCTTCCCTGTAACAATGCAGCCATTCGCTACGTGCCGACAAACGCGATCTAAATCAAATCCAATTCCGATCAGTTACTGTTTAGTTCCGGCAGAGAATATTGATGTGGTCAGCAAAATGTTATCCGAATTCCAAGTTTTAATGTATATTCTATTTGTATTTCAATGAAAATATCTACCTAATTTAAAAATTTTCTCTATCTACAGATATAATTTGTTGTATTTAAAAAAGGGCGTGTGTGCCCAGCACACGTGTCAGAAGTGAAAGATTTAAGGTTCAAAGATACCCAAATTACGGTATTGCGTGGTTTGCCATGACGCGACCTTGAAATTTTACTCTCAACGCGTCTAAAAAAGTTTCACTTCAAAAATGTATAAAGTAATAGGTATTATAACATTTTCGTGTCAGTGTTTGTAGAACAAACTCCTACCGAAAAGTGTTTTTGTGTATATTCGTTTTAAAATAACAACATGATATCCTCCATCTACCTTTTTATGCAGTTCATACAAATCTAATAATCAAATAGTTCACTAAATGTTTAGTTATCCAAACATTATTCAATAACGAATATAATACTACTCTACTAAATATGACTTCACAATACAAGTGTGGATTAATAGCACTATTTTAGGTGTAATGCCGGTCACAAACAATTTAGTTCAGTCACTGGATATTGATGTTCGAACTGTGGTCAGCGCGCTCACAATGCTATTTTAGTTTGATTAAAAGACCTTCCACAGATCTATAGACACATGAATACAATAGAAAGGGTTGTGTCATGTTCACTTTTAGTAACTACTAGCTTCCGCCCACGACTTTGTACGTGCATCCCCGTTTTTCCCCGTTCCCGCAAGAATTTCGGGAAATCCTTTCTTAGCGGATGCCTACGTCCTAACATCTACCTGCATGTCAAATTTCAGCCCGATACGTCCAGTGGTTTGGGCTGTGCGTTGATAGATCACTATATCAGTCACCTTTGAGTTTTATATATATAGATAATAGTGTATAACATCCGATAGTTTAGTAATTCATATTATTAGTGGTTCATTTGTGTGAACAATAAAAAAATATGTTTAGATCAACTTTATTTTGTATTAAAACTTCTTTGATTATTTACTAAATTCTTCTTTTACAATTTTATACATTAAAAATAGTACTTTCAAATTTTACATCACAAAATCGACGCGAGGCGAATACCAATTGCTTCTTATCCAGAAAACTGAGCTGATCATAATACCAAGATATTTATTAAATATTTCTTCTCTAACTAAAATAAAAACAAACCCACAAGCATACCAATTTCCTTATTAAACAAAATTGTCTGCAAGTTTGTTGGTACGAGTATTTTAGGTTTAAGAAGTTCTCACCAGAAAGTGGATCGTGCAAACGCGAATTCAACTTCAAAACTTTTCCCATAAGCAAAACTATTAATCTGTTCTCTTATTAAGACAAAACCAAAGTTAAATCTTGGCTCAAACTTATAATAAACTTGGAAGAATGGGATGGGAAAGATATTAAACTTATAACGTTATTCTCTGGCCATTCTGGGATCATAACTTGCGCTGCAATCGCATGTTGAAATCATTCTATTTTCAATGAATGTCATGTTCAAACACCGTATATTTTATGAATCTTGAAACCCGCATATGTCCACTTAAGTCTTGTCTTCATTGAAGTTTTATACATATTATAGCTCTAATCTCCTCCTATATTTCAGTCTGGACCTGGAAGTAAAAGAGGAATTTAATATCATACTCAGTCAATGTCAACATAATGAAGAAATGTTACGGTAAATTAATTTATATACAAAAATAATTTCTAATATGTATCGGTGTATATGCTCCTAGTGTAAATCGTTGTACTAATGTTTTTTTCTATTTCTATCAAAGTATTTAAAAATATCTGATTGAATTAGTTTGCTATCAATTTTGTAAGAATGTAAGTAGTAACAATTTATTAATCACTAAACATAATATATTCCGTCATCCTTGTAACTTTAAATGAGTCTAACAATTAAACTTTACAATAGACTATTCAAAATTTAAAACGATGCACAATTTTTACCGAAAAAATTTCCGGCCTTAAGATAAAAGGCGCTAAAGTATTCTTAAAGCGTTCCGAAGGAAATGAAATGTAAATCACTTTAAAATTGTCTCTAGAAAATTCGTACATCACGACCTCTTACAATACCGGCTTAAATAACCTTAAACTTTTGTTAGTGTTAATTTTATTCAAATAATATGCATTTGGGACTTAACAATGTAAAACTCAGGTACAAGTTGTTCTATCCGTGTACTTTTTAACAATGTAAAAAGATAATACCAAGCTACACTGAGGAAAGCCAAGACTTGGGGAAAATAAACGCAACTATGCTAGCTAGCGGAATATTTATGTTAAACGTTTCAACATATTTTTGGCATATTGGATGGTTCAATATTGAATAAATTATAAGAATGAGCAGAGTCGCTGATAAATAATTGAAAGATTATTATTTAACACTTTTGACCTACATTTTCATATTTTATTTGTTATTTTAACTGTCAGACAAATTATGAAGAAATATTAAAACTGGTTATGAGTGTTTAAAAAGCACTACATCATGTAGACAGAATAATAAAAAAATAAGCTGTCATTGATAATGAAAGGAAAAACGAGAATACTGACTGGAAAAATCATGATAGATAATATTAATTGTTGCGTATTCAGTCACTGAGATATTTATAGAATACTCTAACTACGTCATTTATAAAACTAGACTACCGTTATATTTAGAACATTTTGCTTTAAAACCAAAACACTTACATCTATACATCATAATATGACAAATTATTTCTGGCATAGCGATGTCATATGAACGTAAATGAGCTGTATCTTAATCTTGTAATCGCTGTTGCATGACAGTAAGTAAATAAATCATGAATTATCTTAGCTATTAACTTCGATAGTTAATCAAATAAATGTTGAAATTTTCGGGAAATAAATGTTCCAGCTGGGTAAATGGGTGAATCATGGAAATACTAAAATAAATTATTAATGATGAGTACATAGCGTGCGTAATTTGAGGACACTTTGATATTCTTACTTGAAGAATATGCGTCAGATATTTTATTTTAAGTGTAATTAAATGACACGATCGAAGGTGGATGGAAAAATGTTATCGTAATATTCAGAGCGTCAAGTCAAATAATAATATAGATGTTACCGTTTTTACCCGTTTTTCACAGGAACTTTAGGCAAACGGCAAGTAATCAATAAAGGCTTCAGATTACCATCAGGTCAGGCCTTAGATTAAGTACTCCATATTGTTTTAAAAATTGTTTACGATTTATTGATTTTAGAGATCTCCAAGATTGTGTAACTACAACTAAAACTGATGTCCTGGGTTCCCTCAGTAATTTGGTAATCAATCGTTTTGGTAATGGCCAATAATAATAATTAATAGAGGTGTATTTTGTACTCAACACCGGAAATATTACGAAAGAATGCTCTTGCTCTAGCTCTATGTTGGTTTGATTTAAATGCACGGTAATAAGATGACGTTCAAATACGTCAAAATTACTGACGGGATTAAGAAAACGTGTATTTATAACGTTTCATCGAGCATCGGGGTTAACACATATAATATATAAGTAGGTTTATGAGTTCATATGACTAAAGCGGCGGTTCCGCCCTGAGGCGTCGTAAATACATGCGACGGAATGAACTTGTTTTCACTCGAGTGTATGTATAAATCGCAATCGAAGGCTTCGAATTTAATGTAGTATATTTAAAGGGATAGACGTATTAACGCTTGATAAGAAACTGTGGATAATGAAAGCTTTGACGAGTTATCTAAGATCAAATGGAGTAATTTTGCACAAGAACTACTCATAAACATACGTTAACGTTTTCTTTTTGTCATAATGTACTTATTTTCTAATTGTAAGAAAACATAGTATTATTTTTTTGCTCTATGTTTTGCTCGCTCTATTTTTCGAGTACATGGATGTAATTACAAAAAATGTATAATTTTTGGCAAACACGTGAAAACATCATCTTCATTCATTTATCACAGCAGATTCTTTACAATAAATAGTTGTTAATTATGAGGAAACAAAATAATATTCTAACTGTAATATAAAAGTTCGACAAGTACTGAACTACAGTCGTATAAAAGTTTTTATATATAAAATACAGGTCAAAATAATAGTTCTTCGCGAAAAACTATGAAAAACTTATTTCTTAACGAATATTTGTATGTGTGAAATTTCTACAGTTTCTATGTTTCAATAATGATTATGATTTGTAATTAAATTATTATATCAAAGAACAGCGAGATAGAAACGGACTCCAACACCGATAAATGTATTCCCCATGCAATGTTAGCAAATTGTTCATTGTTTTTACATAAACATTTTGCATACAATCTCATTTATATCATAAATCTTTATTACGATATATCTTCGCTTATAACTTACGCCGTTTTTCATGGCAGCCCACCTGCGGAGAGTTTTACTATCAAAGTCACTCAGACATATTTTCTTTGATGCTGGCGTGAAAAATTGCATCATAAAAGGGGTTAGCAATTTTTCTTAACATTTTCGTTACGACAGGACTTCACTTATAATCCGCTTTAGCCGTTTTGCAGCCGGTAGTAAAAATGTTATTCTGTTACAAATAAACCACGAATATAATATCGTTTAAGGGTTTATGGTTAAAAATATACAATGAGGTTTATATAACGAGTAAACAAATAGCGGATATCGAAATAATGGGGACATAACATGAAAATTAAATTAACATAAAATAGCCATTTACTGTAACGATGAATTTAAAATGCAATTTCTCACACGAAAATGTAGTAATACAAGATAAATAAAATTGTTTACTTGCAATGAAATTCATACTAATCATCTTAAGTGATGTATAAAGTACTTTGCTAGATTCAGTTGTGTATCATCACTACATAGTATAAAACAAAGTCACTTTCTCTGTCCCTATGTCCATTTGTATGCTTAAATCTTTCAAACTGATGATGACTGATGCGGTTTTTTTTAATAGATAGAATGATTCAAAAGGAAGGTTTTAGTATATAATTTATTAGGTTTAAGTCAAAGCGGGCGAAGCCGCGGGCGGTAAGCTAGTAGGACATAAAACTATAGAGTATAGAGGCTGAAATGAGGCTGAAAGTGAAGGCACTTTATAATATAGTTGCGCACAAACAACTATCTAACAGTAAAGGTTTAAGGCTTAACAATTTACTCCGTAGTCCAATAAAAAAGAAAAAGTACAAAGGTATGTATTTATAGAATGTTACAGTGTACGTGTCTGCGTATGTGCAGTCACAAAATACACGTTTATTACGAAGACGCTTAATATTTGATGAAAAATTGTGACTCGCATCGCTTCACTGTACGTGTTTGTTTTGCTGAGATAGTAATATGGATAAAGGTTCCTATTGTGAATTCTACGGTGAACCACTTTTAATAACATCGTGTAATTTAAATAATGCAATGTGCATATAAAATATGTAGGTATAGCGGTATTGTAATGCGTTGTTACTCTATGAATAATATGATGCAGTTTTAGACATAGGGTTGATGTACCACTAGTTGACCATTTAAGCGGTTTTATCTTTAGCTATATAATAAAAACGGGTTATTTGTTTTACGTTCAATGTTATTTTTGGGACACAGATAATTGAATAGTCACTGCAACTATTGTTCTTAGTATCAATTTGATAACCTTTAAAGGTTTTATGAAAACTACTCTGAAAGTTACTTCTGCTAAAAACACCATTACCTGACCACTGATCACCAATATCTGACCATCATTGCTCTAAAAGTTGACCATTTTCAAAATGGACAAAATGTCCTTCTTCGAACATTATGTAGTTTTGTTTAATAAATAAAAAAAGGCTGTATTTAAATTGAAGTTTTTTTTATTAAATGTTATATTCTATCAATAAAAGGATCTCTACGCCAACTTCAGTCTCCAATGTAGGTAGATTGCATGACAGGCGCAACTTTTCTAGTTTCGTGGTCCATACATCTCATAAAGTCTATTGCAGAAATGTTAAATGGATAAATTCCACACTGCCATGCGTTAAAGATCTTCAGGTCTGTAGATAGGTTGATGAAATCAAACCACTTGGTCACGGAAATCAAGGGGACAACTCAAGGTTAATAATATTCTCGGTCCCGAAACCTGACCAACTAAGTTCGGTACAAAATCTTACGGTGGTCAGCTTTTGGAAATATGCAACATAAAGCTATGACTTAACTACGGCTTATATGGTTTGTTAAATTAGGTATAAGCACAAAACAAAGCAAGTCTTTCTTAGCAAAATATAAAGAACCAAGAGCTGACCATACTGGTCAACAATAGGCGAAAAGTTGTTTTCGTTGCTCCAAAAGATAACCAGGCCGCTAAAAATCATGAAAAACTGTTCATGCCAAAAATGAAGCCGAAAGTCTATAACAGAATGGTTTAACATTATGCCTATAACAAGAGATATAAAAAGTAATCGATTGCATTCAAGATTAATTAAGATTTTCCAATCAACTCCCGATAAAAATCTCTTAGTAAAAAATGTGATTACTTACGGGGCGCCACCTTCGTGTTGAAAAAATGTCAATATTTCTGACCAATGGCAGCAAGATTTGTTTTTTTTTTATAGATGATGTTGCTATACAGAAAAAAACAACAAACTATCATCTGGGGCTGCCGTATTTTCTTAATTGGCGCGTATATTTGAATTTCGGTCATGTATTGGCGCTTGGTCAGCTAGTGGTACACTGACCCTAGATATATCTAGTTTGCTTAAAAAGAACATGAGTATTGAGTTTGTATTATTTTTATGAGCTATATAGGAAATTATTGGAATGTATCGACGCTATAAGGAAGCTGAAGGCCTACGTGCGGGCTGTGCAGTAGCAACATCACGTAGATATCCAGGGGTGAAAGAATTTTTAAATCGGTCCATTAGTTCCTGAGATTAACACGTCAAACATACAAACTCTTCCTTATAATATAAATATTATACATTTAAAGCACTGTCGAACCCAGGACACCAAACATCAGTAATAATAATAATCTAGGTATTTGAAACTCACTACAATTCTTTAAAACACTAAACATTTTCCTTTTGTCTTTAGACAACCACGAAGACAGTTAATAACACGCAAAATAATATCATAAATCTTCTTAAACTATTGTTTTTTATTTCCTATATATAATCGCTACCCAATTGTTTATCCGAGTTCTCAACAATAAAACAACTTAAAGTTACAATAAGAGATAAAATACCAAAGCTCCGTGAAATCTAAATTTTATTCTGCAGCAAGCGAATTTAATTCCACTTAGCTACCGCAATTTCCTGCATTTGGATTTAAGATCTGCACTTGTAATTGATTAAAAACCGAACGGTTAAGGAAAAAAATCACTTCCGTTATTTGCTTTAGAAAATTGAAAATTTTAAGAGACCCTCCAAATTAATGTGGCATTGAAGGTTCGAGAATCGATTTACGTGCGAGCGTTTTATATGACAGGAGCGTAAACATGAATGTCAAGAGAAGTGGAGGAAACAGAATGACGTGAAGTCTTCTGGGGATAGATTTAGCATCAGTGTGACGCTGCAGGACTTAATGTGAAACTCATTGACCTGAAATCTTAGAACGTTTTCTGCTCAGATTAATTAGTTGACGCAAACACATAACTAATCTGAAATCTGCGAGCGACCAACCGAAATAAAATGATTATATCTACAACTCGGAATTGCAATGTAAATTTAATCTCTCCAAATTTGTTTAGTCACAATTTCCACAGTATACCGCAAGCACGCAAATCGTGTAATTTTTATACGAAATTAAATTTTAAACATGGATGAAGAAAATACTAAGCCACCAAAACAAAAAGTGAGTTTGTTTTGTGTTTTGATGTCGG
The DNA here is from genome assembly GCA_907164665.1 of Colias nastes. Classification (NCBI taxonomy): domain Eukaryota; kingdom Metazoa; phylum Arthropoda; class Insecta; order Lepidoptera; family Pieridae; genus Colias; species Colias nastes. Next base: position 62,395 of record CAJQZM010038617.1, read on the forward strand.
TCGGGTTAAAATATTATACTTTATTTATTAATTCGCGTATATTTCCTACTTAATTACTCGACATTAATTGCTATGTGATTTACATATTTTGAAAACAATTTAAAGGATTATTATTATTTATGAAATTCAGACACGTAATTCGTAATTTCATCATAATTTTTATTTATAAACTTAAGTTTTATCATCGAATTTTAATCTAAACTAAGCACATTCATCGAAAAATGTTCCATTATTTGGCCCGCTTTTCAACTGTATCTAAAATATTATTGTTCGCTAATATCTTTATATAGATCATACGGTTTTAAAATGAAGAAATTTCCACAAAATTGCTTTTCCTTTGTAGAAAAGTAAAGGCGAGCGCAAAGATAGTCGCGGGAGAAAGGAGTCGGATGAGGCTCAAGATGAAATAAAAAAATTTAAAGAGAATTTACTACAATCGGTTTCAGACGGAGGGTAAGTAAAAATGTATTAATCTTAACTAAATTATGTCGTATATTTGTAGAATATGAGCATGCGCTTGGTACCTACATTTTTTATCGTAAGCACAATATTATATGTATACTTAGGTTTTATCCCCAAAAGAGTAATGAAAAAGTTAGCTCTAACAGGACTTATAAAAGCTGATAACCTATTTTAATATATTTGAAATCGCTGCCGCTATCATCAGCTCGATTCCCCGAAGTGGACATTCTAGGAATTAGTTTATACATACTAGAAATTAGTTTATACATATTCGATATGGAAGCAAGGAACTTCAACTATGAATAAAATACGCAAGTAATTTCAACTATGAATAAACAACACTTTGTATAAGAAATTTTTAAAATAAATAAACTTAATTAGAGTTTGCAATTCCAACATACATGAAAGTTTCTGTTAATTTGTCATTTTTCAACAAAATATTTTCATTTATCCATTTTTCTTCTTTATATCAAACATTTTCCAAGCACACATTGAAGTTTTATACATTTCCTTCAAGACAAGAGCTTTATAAATAATAAAGCCATATAATAAGAACGCATATTAAATAGGAAATAGGATACACGTATTTTATAGTGATAACACTTCCTTTAGATTGCTGCGTATCTATTTGCATAATCAAAGCAAATTTTGCATTTAAATTCTGAAACTATATTATATACAGATTGCTTTTCAATTCTAAATCCTAATCTAATCCGTGACAGGCCTACCAAAGGAAAATATACTTTAGAAAGAGGAAGGAAGATTTCTTATTAAGATTCTTTATAACTTTCATTCTGAAGGTTTAATAGTATGCTATTAATATGTAGGGAGTTATGAGAGTAAATTTGCTTGCACAAAATTCAATTATAACAGGCTATTTTAGGGTAGGATTTTAGGACGCTCGGCAAAACACGGAAATATTTGTTTTATCTGTGGTAGTTGCATTAAAAGCATATAAAATACGGTAAATAAAACACGTTTTAGTGCTTGTTTTAAATACTCATTCTATGTTTGATTTTAATAATAAATGTAGTTATAGTGATTGAAGGGTCGACCGACAGGCTATAGAGCGTCGATAGAATATTGTAATATATAATATAATATTATAGTATAGATAGCGTCGATAGTCGTCGTCGAGTCTTAATCGATGATATAATATTACTTCTTATATCTATAAGCTTTTGTTTTAATCCTGTAGAGTGTAGTACACATCATAATATTATGTCTATTAAAGAAAAAATAATATAGAATAAATATGTAACAATCAATTAACACCCTCAGTTCACACTAACATATCACAGATATAATATCCTATATACAGAAACTTTGAACTTTCAGTACTATATTCGATGCTCATTCTGAGCTCCTAGTGCCGCCACCGCGACCAAGGTCCGGGTCCACAGCGAGAGACGCGCTAGAAGTGTCCGCTACTGTGCTGGCTGAACTTGATGAGAACAAGATCTTTGAGTTGAAAGAGGTTTGTTTGGATGATAGGGAATTGTTACGTGGGGTAGTGTTTTTGAAGTGAAACTTCTTTATGCGCGTTGAGAGTAACATTTCAAGTTCGTTTCATGGATATATCGTCATGTCATGAAGTAAGGCGACGATTTTGATATCTTTGAATCTTGACAAAGAATTTTCACTTCTGACACGTGAGCTCGTCACACGCTTATGTGTTTAAGGGTATAATGAATGCTATAGAATAGGATATTGCATTATTAAAGTGATGAAATAAAACGCCTCTTTCAAGTTATCATTATTTGTTCCTTATTCCTACATATTATAATGATCATTATTAACGTATTATTGGCCGAAATCGAACAGCAACGATGAGAATACCTGTTGACAGGACACAGTTATGAAATTATTATACATAAAAAATTAAATTAAATATTACAATCCACTTCACATAACGATAAACAGTAAAAGCTCGATTAAAAAATTCCACATTATTGCTATATAATTACGAACATAATATGATATCCAGGCGTTTCTTCTCTTCGATATAAACGGCGACGGGTGCATCGACCACAATGACCTGCGAGCCACCTTCGTCAGTCTTGGAGAAAGTGTGGACGATAGAGCTGTTAAGACCATGCTTTCAGAGGTAAAAATAGATATATTATTAGACTTAGGTATATGTCGTACTGCAATTTAAAACAAGTTTCCGTTCGCAACGATTAAGTAAAATAAGTCTTTATAAGTATTTTTTGCAACGTACGAACTAGACAATAATATAATCGCAAACTAACTTCAAATAAGTGTCGCATTGCTATTTTTTATTGACGACTGCATTGCGATGGATTAGGGAATATTTTTGTGTAGTTTCTGTTTATTATTTAATACAAATAGTTCGTCAAAAACCTGGCCGCATTCCCAAGTCTGTACACTGTAATTTTGCAATATCATCATAATCTGTTAGGGAAAATAGAAAAATTACCAATTTTGCTGAAACAAAAATATTTAAAATAATTGTAGCAACAAAACCACGTTTATGTGTTTACATTGTATCAGTGTTGAAATACTTTTACGATTTGTTTAAATGATTTTCTATCAATGTAAACAACGCATTGTTTGTACGTTCAACTAATTTATTGTCTGTTTACTCGATTTGCGAGCTTGAGAGTATTAGATAAAGTTTTATGCTCTTGATGAAATTTATTTCTGCTTCCTAAGGAATAAGAGATATATGCGTAGCTAATCTTTGAGCTATATATTATTAGGATTTGTGGTCCAAAGATTGTATTATGGAAATGGTTATCTCGGTTTGGGTAAACATTTTACGTGATTCTAATGATTATTATCTGCCTTATAAGAGGATGTATCTAAATCTATCTTATCAATTTCACAATTGTTAATAACTTTTGTATAGGTATGTTATCATTCAAATTTAATAAAGTTTATTTTAGTCCCACAATATTTTTGTAATTCATTACTTTCACAATAACTGTGATTACTGCATTTTTTTTGTTACTTTTACAATCTTTACGAAGGTGACCAATCTTTGTGCCACTAACATAACATAAATCATTAAGAACCACGCCTCCAAACATAATTTAGTTTACACAATAAGGTGACACATAATAACCGTTCACAGGCATCAAACCCTTTGGACTTTGACGCGTTTGTCAACCTCCTTGGCTACAAGAGCCTTGAGCTCGATTCCGAAGAGACCCTCGTCGCGGCGCTGTCTCGCTGGGACACGGAGAACACTGGATATATATCTGAAGAAAGGTTTGTTTGTCTGTATGTTGCGATAAAAGCATGTCCTGACTTTGTAAGACTGTGTGAATGACTGGAGTTTGGAAGGTGTTCTAGAAGAGACTCATTATATTAATATTATGTATTGACCCGTGATTATGCCGTGATAAAAGTGTTGATGTTAATTTATATAAGTGGATTATTTCTCATTACTAATATTTTAGCACTGTAGTATATAAGATATTATCTACTGAGAAATAATCGACTTTTAAAAATACCGATTCAAATGAAACTTTTCAAAAAGTTTATTATAGAAATATATTTTCAAATTAAATAAACTCATTCTTTAATATAAACTTCATTCCGCTTAAAAAAAATAATAAATAAAGTATCATCTAAATATTGCAAGACTTCAAAGGAAGCAACGCAAATATCACAACATCATTAAATCATGTACCTAATTAGAAGCAAAATTTCCACAAACTAATAATAATTACCCACTAAAATATACACGTAACGACTATCCGGTCCGTCATTTTTAAATAAACATTTTAATTTCTTCTCAAAATATATTCAGTTCAGTTCTAAATATATTACAAACTAGCTGCGCTCCGCCGTTTCACCCGCGTGGCTCCGCTCCTGTTGGTCTTAGCGTGATGATATATAGCCTATAGCCTTTCTCGATGAATGGGCTATCTAACAAATAATTTTTCAAATCGGACCAATAGTTCCTGACATTAGCGCGTTCAAACAAACAAACTCTTCAGCTTTATAATATAAGTATAGATATCGTGACTGCTGTTTTTATTTCATAAAGGGACTCTTCTAAAAGACATTATTTAAATTTAGAGAAAATCATTACAATACCAAATACTTTAAATGTTTTACGATCCACCAAAACACTTTACATAATTCGAGGGAATGTAATGACAAGACTAATGTTCGGCATTTGTCGATCTTACGGGCTTACGCCTGTAAAATGGAGTCGACTTGCAATTTACTGGATTGCACAAATTGTATTATGTGCTATTTATTTTATTTATTCGTTAATTGAGAGAAATGATCACGAAATTAAACGTTAAAAAGGTCAAGCGAGAGTTGGTATATTATAGAGGCTCTTTAAAATTTATTATTAATATAAGTATTATCCACACTTGCTTATTTTATGAAATTTTCTCCCAACTTATAGGCAAAAACATATTGGAATAAATTTTTCACGCATTCGACGATGACTGCAAAAACTACTAGACTAATGTGAGAAATGAATGTACATCTTTATGATTGTTTTCATACTGAGCTATCTTGGTCCTTGCCAAATTTCTCGGTAATAGGTCAACAGGAAGTGTGCCATAGGTTTTCATAAGCGAGCGAATATCAATAAAGAATATACGGATTATAAGATAAAGTTACTGCGATTTTGTTGATATTTAAGTTTTCAGATCATTGTTTTAATTAAAGCTTATTATAAAGTTTTGTCTAAGTAGGTGAATGATTTTTGTGCGTTCTCGTTAGTCAAATATTATACCAAACGTTCATTGAAATATCGAATTGTAGGTAAAAAGCTGCCGTAGCGTCTGGCTGAATATTTTTCTTTTAGAAATAAATCAACGCGTCATTTACGGGACCCTAAATATAACCCGATTTATGCTACGCTACATAGCATTTAAATATTCCTTTCATAAAATTCTAAAATAAACCACTACATGTAACAAAAATATTTGCTATAAAAATTCACATCAATTCCCATCCTAGAAAAACAGCGTCGTCGAAATGTAAATAAACTACAGAATTATTGAAATGTTGCAATGAATTTTCATATTACGAGAGTTTATTTAAAAATATTCGAAGTGTTTTCCATTAAATTACTGAAACTCCGAGTCTATTTTGTTTAGTGAAAAACTTTCAACTTGATTAGGAAACATTCTTTTTGTATAATCAGAACTTCTCAACTTGATCACGCCGAGAAAATAAACTCCTGGACAAACTTAAAACTGGTGCGAACTTAAACAAAACTATAGTCTTTGCCTCCGTTTATGTGATTGTTCCAAGGACAACGCTGTCAGTTGTTTAATTAAATAACTGCTGAAATTCTTTGCGTTCTATTTCACTTGTAAATAGAAGTTTGATAGGGAAGGGAAATATTGAGATAGATATTAGCGAAGCGTAGTTTTCCGTGCTTATTGTTATGGTCATAATTCAGGTTACTTTTGGGTTTCAAATTATTTTAAGAGTTTTAGAAATTCTTTAAAAGCTATCTAATTAAAATAAGAGAAAATTGCATGTTATAACCTTGCAATTAAGAAACATGTATTATTCGTACAAAGTGGAACAAACAAATGTTTAGTTTAATAAATAATACAAGAATTTGTACGCCTACATTATCACCCAAATTAATAACTCAAAACTGTTAGTACCAAGTAACATAAATAATTAAATCGTTATAAACAATATTTATTTACGTGTTTTCTGCATAATCTGTATTCATATATTTTTGTATTACAGAATCCGCCACGACCTAATGACTTGGGGAGATAGATTTACCGAGAAGGAAGCTGATTACGCTCTGGACGAAGCTCCAATGGTGTTGGACAAGAACGGCTACAACCTCATTGATTACAAACAGTTCTGCAGCAAACTTTGCGGTCTCAAGAAACCGAATAAGGAGGTGCTTCAAGTGAAAGACTGATTTTATAAAAGTTTCATAAGTAGTGGTAGCCGTTCAGTTTTACTGCGTTGAGCTGTTTTATTTATGACTTTGTTTCTATTTTCATGTTTTGCTACCTCTATGTATTGTTGTGTAATTTATATTATTCATAAAATGTGGATAATTACTGTGAAGAAATAAGAGATTAAAAGTATTTTTCATTAATTAAAAAAGTAATTAACAATTATGTTAATTTAAACAATTTGTATTTGCAAATGTATTTAAATAAAGTTAAGGCTTTGAAGCTTTGATAATCTTTTATTCAATTATAATTTATCATAATGAGTTTCCTCAATATAAAAGAACCTCTGTTTCTGTATTACGCTTGATTTTTACACTTTATTTCGTATTATGTTTATTTTCCATTGAACATTAAACCGAACCTAATCTCTTAGAGAAACTATTCATCATTTGATATTTATTATATAATTTTAATTACATAAAATCATGTACAAATGTATTTCTTAATAAATGGGGACATCAATAAAAATTACGACACTATGTTTTGCTTATACCTTTCAGGTATAAAACTGTACGCAAAAGGTTCAAGAGCTTAATATTCTGCTAAATGTGAACGAATTTATCAAGTCAAAGATTGCATTAATTCCAATTTCAATAAGATGGATTTTCAATTCCCCCGAGAATTCGTTTCCATTCAACAAGGCCTTAAAAGTTGACTTAAAATTATCAAAAGTTCAGAACCGTTTACGCTTCAAATAATTTTGTCCCCGGGAACATCTTCATCGATCCGACGTAATTGGCTTTGTGAAAACAAAGTTATTTATTTAAGTCAATGAATCGTGGGAAATTATTACAATTTTAATACGAGTAAAACATCTTTATGAACAAGTGTTTCAACTTCGTTTATTAATGGAAGTTTGGGGTGAATGACATCGTCGTAAGTGTTATGAAATACAAAGGAAAATTTGTTCTATATTTTTTTATAACACAAAACATATAAGGGGAGAACTAGGGATAGTCCATTAATCATATATGACATGAGGAAATCTCTAGCGAATAAAATGATGTATTTAAGCTACATAGTATAACATTATCACGCTGACTTTAACTAAAATATAAAGTTCTGTTATGAACATAAATTGTATGAAATAAAGCTCACTGAATTTATTGAAGTAACCTATAAGAACTTCGTAAAACAAATCCTGTTTTTATAATTATTAAGTATACATATACTAACCTACTACAATAATTATTCACATCCCCAAACTTACATATTTTCCTTATCAGCAAAAAAAGAGGTATTTTTAAAGTAAATAGATTTCAGATATCTACAGATATATCACTATTTCACGAAAAAACTACAGAACTGTTTTGGTTTAAACTTTGTAACATTTTCTGTCATACGATTCTAACTACAGACTGGAGCTAGTTGCAACTTTAAAGTTGCCACTCGCAACGTTGAAAATTTGTCTAATTCAAAAATTTTAACAAAACTAGAAACTAAAAAAACATCTAAAATGTGACATAAAACATAATGTACTTTTATACTTTTTGTAGCAAGTGTTAAAGCTGCAACAATTTATCGAACGTCAGCTCCGACTAAATCTCTAGCGAAAACTTTGCGAACTCTTTATTAAAGACAGAAAATCCTTGTTAAAATTTTTCCTTACAAAGTTTCTTCGTAATAATAATTTGTTTTGTTCTCAACAGAAATGAACTTAGATTTTATTAATTAGAGATTTGTTCAATACAATTCGTGATGCGATAAATAAAGGATTTTCCTCAATTATCTGTCCGGTATTATAGTGCCTATAACAGCTTATCTACATGTACATTTCAAAATCAAACACTAAATCCAACAAGAGATACAGAGCTATATTCCAAACATTGATTCTTTACTTTTTTAAGTATTTTTAAAATGCATATTGTATACTTATAACTATGTTGGTAATAATTAATGTATAAGTTAGTTGAACAGTGTGCTGAAACTATCTTCTAATTCATGCTATTTTAGGACATTTGACAGATCGTAAACTTTTAAAGCCACTTCAATTTTCAAACATGAATCCAATTTAGTCTAAAAGCAATATTAATTGGAACTCGAGAGTTTTCCATATCTGCCCTCAATTAAAGCTGCCATTAGAATTCGAATGAAATTGTTTTAATATCTACCATTACTAAGGCAGCTAAAATGTATAAGTGATATTATTTCTAATTACTTTTATCGAAAATCAATCAAACAGAAGGAAAATTTGGAAGGTTTTTGCGATCGTTCGTAGGCACTATCAATCAATCATCAATCATTGTCAGCCTACACTTGTCCACTGCTGGACATAGGCCTCAGTCATGGCACGCCACTGAGCCCGGTCGTTTGCTCGTTGTCGCCAGTTTTGACCAGCAACCCTGCGGATGTCGTCACTCCACCGTGTAGCAGGGCGTCCTACGCTACGTTTACCGAGCCGCGGTCTCCACTCTAAGACATGTGTGCCCCAGCGGTTGTCCGTTCTGCGGCACATATGACCGGCCCACTGCCACTTCAGCTTGCTTATTCGTTGAGCTATGTCGGTAACTTTCGTTCTCTGGCGAATAACTTCGTTTCGGACCTGGTCCCTCAGAGAAATACCGAGCATAGCTCTCTCCATAGCTCGCTGAGCGACTTTAAGTTGGTGGACCAGTCGTACTGTCAGTGTCCACGACTCGGCTCCGTAGGTCATAACTGGTAGGACGCACTGATTAAAAACCTTGGTCTTAAGGCATTGTGGTAGTGACGACAAAAAGACTCGACGGAGTTTACCAACTGCCGCCCAACCTAGCTGTATCCTCCTTACGAATCGGTCTCCGCATGAACACAGACAAAACAAAGATCATGATCAACGACCGTATTTTACCGGAGCCGATAATAATAAACGGAGTCCGCCTAGAAATTGTTCAGGAGTATGTATACCTAGGGCAAATGCTCCAACTAGGTAAGAACAATTTCGAAGGCGAGATCAAGGCGGATACAGCTGGGTCGTTCAACATCTGTTTAAGTTCCTGCAGAGATTCAGCCATAATGACAATGTCGTCAGCAAATCGTAAGTGTGAGATGTACTGGCCGTTGATATTGATGCCTCGTCCTTTCCAATTCAGCGCCCGAAACATATCCTCTAACGCGTTGGTGAACAATTTCGGTGAGATAACGTCACCTTGTCTCACCCCTCGCCGTAGTTGGATACGCTTGGTACGCTGGTTTTGGATGTGGACGGACATGGTTGCGGCATCGTACAGAGATCTCAACACTTCGATATATCTCCAGTCAACCTGGCAGCGCTGCAAGGAATCCAGAACAGACCAAGTCTCGATGCAGTCGAAGGCTTTCTCGTAGTCCACAAAAGCAATGCACAGGGGCTGATTGTACTCTTCTGTTTTCTGCACAATCTGCCGCACAGTGTGGATGTGGTCTACGGTACTGTAACCGCTGCGAAACCCAGCCTGTTCCGGAGGTTGAAACTCATCGAGTCTTCGTGCAAGACGGTTAGTGATGACCCTTGAGAACAGCTTGTAGGCGTGGCTCAAAAGCGATATGGGCCTGTAGTTCTTTAAGAGGGTTTTATCCCCTTTTTTAAAGAACAGCACCACGACGCTTTCGCTCCACGCCCACGGAGTTCTCCCAGTAAAGAGAACAGAGTTGAATAGGTCCCGCAGTTCTTTTAGGACAGGAGCTCCACCTGCCTTTATAAGCACTATACATAGGAGAATTTCGTTTACTGATGACTTTGGCTAGTGATAACCAAAGACTAAGTTTATATTGTTCATTCTGACACTTTATATATAAAAGTTTCATGTACTTAGATATAGTATTAAAGTTTGAAATAATAAAATTATATTCCTCCGAGTAGGGTCCAATAACACCATAATATGACTTATTACTCACACACACACACACTGCTTCGATACACAAACCTTTCTCAATCCTTGCATTTTAAATTAATCCTATCTACTTACATATAAATTATATTGTCTTACTGAAGTATGAAGCCATGTACCAGAACGTACTACACCAAAACATTAACGACAAACTTGGCGGCTTCGGGCGCTGTTATATCTACACATCCTCACGTCTACAATTAATGCTCCGAATCCCGAAATTGTTTTAATACCGTCAAAATCTTGGGTTATGTTACCTTTTCGGTTACAACAGACTGTCTGCTAACTATAAATACCGAAACTTTACTCGTTACTTCATCGCGTCGCCTTGTAATTAAAATATAATTTAATTGAGCAATTAAGCCCTGAGGAAGCGTTTATATGTTTTATACAGGTCTAGTCTTGTTCCAATTTCGTGTTAACGAGGTTTGGGACAAATGTTTGAAGTCGTTCAAAGATTAGAGAGACGATTATGATGCAGACATTTGGACAAAATCGAACTCGGATCATTTGTATTAAATTTAAGCTCCTATTACTCGCAGGCTTAACTTAGAAGAACTGGTGTTTGTAGACCTAAGTAAAGTAAATTGGATGATTTCGACAAGGGTAATTACGTCGTTCATTTCATTAATAATTTTGTCTTTCTATAACTTAAACCTTTGAGTGAGTGTATTAAAAATATTAAAAATGCCCAAAACAATACTGATTTTTATTACAACTAAACAGCTATTATAAAAATTGCAAAATTATTTAAATGTTTCTTTTTCAGTATACCTATACTCAATATATGTATTTGTTACCGACATATACTGAACCTGTAACCCATATACAACGCAATAAAATATAAAAGCCCATAACATAAGCCGAATAATCGTTGGCTTATGTTCATTCTTCTGTAAAATATTCAGCTATATGAAGCGAGGCTCCAGAGGAATTTACATGAGTTGTACTAAACTAAACTACTCGAATGTTAACCCACTTTCAATATACATCAATAAATCTGGTAAATCGCAGCATTCTCGCTAGAACGTATTGATACATAAATTTATGTACATAACACAAGATTACACATAAAGGAAGACCATCTGTATCCCGGGGGACAAACGTGTTCGAGTTACTATCTACGTGGATGAATTTCAAAATAATATTTATATCGAGTTCTTGTGCTCTGAACTGGTGAATATTAAATTATGTTTGATGTGTTCTTGCGAAATGTTGAAATAGATGTTTATAATTGAATGTTGATGTCTACCTACGTATCATCGAGGAAATAGGTACTAATATTCTAACTAACTTCGTTCGTGTTACTTATATATAATTTATAGACTAAAAATGAATTTTAATAATTGAATATTTTGAAGAGCTGACATCTAACTGTAAGCAAATCAAAATGAAATAGTCTGTAAATGGTAATAAAATTTAAATACGCAAACCTAACAGAACGATCTCGTTCTCAAATAGAAATCACTTCGAATAATTTAGTTTATTTATAAACTGATTCACAAATAAACACTGCCCTTTATAAATTGAAAACATGTCATACAGATTCAAAGTAACCAAGAGTTAGTCATTTGAAATTATCTGTCATCTGTATTAATGATGACGAATGCTGGTCATAATACCATCACTCCCCAGAGATTATCGCATAGATTATATCACGAACTCAAGATGATGAATTAATTCACTTTTGTAAGGTCGTTTCGTTGTTTAACTCTTAACTCATTCTCATTTTTTTTTTCTTGCTAATTTTGACATTTGAAATTACGATCTGTGAAACGGCTATGAAATGCCGCATATCTGTCAAGAGGATAAAACAATTTTATTTTTACTGTATAAAATGCTACCCCAGCAAAGGTCAGTTCATAAAAGCAAAGCAAATGCAATTCATTTTCCCCTTACAATTGAATGAAGCTTAAACCTCTTGAATAAATGTTACAGTGAGCAGAAATATAACGGTAAGAGAACTTCCCACGAGTAATATAGGCTATATATTATTACGCTAAGACCAACAGGAGCATAGCCACGCGGGTGAAACCGCGCGGCACAGCTTGTATACAATATTACAGAAATACGTTAGTCTAACACGCTCGTCGCTTCGCTCCTCGCTACCTATTTAAATATTTACACCGGCCGCTGCTGCAACTCGCTCGCTTCGCTCGCTCGGCTCGTACGGTACTTCAAAAGTTAACCTAAGATGCTCGTCGCTTCGCTCCTCGCTACCTATTTGAATATTAATTACGCCGGCCACTGCCGCGACTCGCTCGCTTCGCTCGCTCAGCTCGTGCGGTAGTTCAAAAGACCAAGGGAGACGCCAAAAAATTCGAGTTATATAGAGTTTTCAACTTATAAAGGATTTCGACTTAGGCGGATTTTGATTGGACATAAAGAGTTTGAGGTTTATTCTTATATAAATATTGAATTCACAAAATCATAATTGAACACCAATCAAGCAAACACGTGTTAACGTGAGTCATAGATTTATTATCGTATACTCCTAAAATGTTTTCAAAGAAACAATACTGTACTTACATTGTCGGCAAGTTAACTTATTTTTGTTCGAACAATAGAGGTAATAAATATAAATTCCTAATGTCGAAATCTTGAAACAGTCAGAAATTAATGACGCACATAGTATATACATATTATGACAGAGGTTAAGCTTAAATAACTTGAAAAATAAATAACATGATCTCGCCCACGTGTTGGTGTTTTAAAAAATTCAATCAAAAACTGAGGTTAACTTTAAATACAATTTTAGAAAAATAAATACCACAATCAACATTCAAGTATTAGAAAAAATTGATACCATAATTCCACCCACGTGTTAGTGTATTGAAAAATACAATCAAAAAGTGAGGTTAATCATAAATAACTTAGAAAAATAAATACCATTATTACACCTAAGTATTAGAAAAATAGATGTAATTACTTATTTACTTTTTTTAGAAATTCACTGGAATTAGAATTAAAACAAACCCTTTGATTTTGCTGATCACTTTAATATAACATGTATATAGTCACGACTCACGAGTACGGCGTAACGCAAAAATGTCACGCGCGCGGCGTAACGTAACGCAAAAATGTTACACAAAATTTTTGTCCACCCCCGATAAAGAAGTTTCACTTCAATAAGTCCATTTTATTCAGCAAAAAATATCACAACAAATATTAAACTACATTGTAAAAATTGTGAGACTTGTATTAGGAATAAAACAAGAGGGCAAGAAAAATATGGTTTAATGTCACAATTAGGTCCTGCTACCAGACCTTTTGAGATAGTCTCAATCGACACAATTGGAGGCTTTGGAGGCAAACGATCCACAAAAAAATACTTACATCTTCTTGTGGACCATTTCACAAGATATGCTTTTATTATTACATCAAAGACACAAAATGCTAATGATTTTATGAAATTAATAAATAAAGCAACAGACTCAGACACAATTGGGATGCTCTTCTCTGATCAGTACCCAGGAATCAACTCAAAAGAATTCAAAAATTACTTAAAGGAAAAATCAATACCAATAATATTCACTGCAGTAAATTCTCCATTTTCCAATGGTTTAAATGAAAGATTGAATCAAACTCTAGTAAATAAAATCAGATGTAAAGTTAATGAAAATAATTATAAAAAAGCATGGACAACGATTGCTCATGACTGTGTTGATAAATATAATAAAACAAAACATTCAGTCACAGGGTTTTCTCCTAAATATCTATTAGAAGGCACAAATATATCCTGTTTGCCAAATGAACTTAAACATAGAATCTCAGAAGAAGATTTGCTCAGAGATAGAAAGATAGCATTCATAAATAGTTTAAAATCTCATAATTACAACAAAAAAATATTTGATAAACATAGAGCTAAGTTTGATTTCCAAGTAGAAGATATGGTATATGTTGAGAATGGTAGTAAATTAAACAGAAATAAATTAGATGAATTGAGAATTGGTCCGTTTAAAATTATTGAGAAGATTTCAAATTCTATTTATAGAATTAATACTGGCCATAAAAAGGCAGAGTCGAACCTCTTTCATAGAACGAAACTAATTCCTTTGTCTTTAAAGTAGAATAATAAAAAATAAAAATAAAAAAAAAAAATTAAAAAAAAATGTACCTATTTTATACTTACTGAAAACTGTTAAACTAAAATTATAGTATGTAGGTAGTATTAAGAGTTAGATGAAGCTATGTTATGTTATATTATTTGTA
>CAJQZM010038618.1:34799-48276 GCA_907164665.1 Colias nastes
GAAAATATGAAAATAAATTACATACCTACGTATCAATTTTTTTTTTTGTTACATTGATTGGTTTTAATTGAAAAGTTTTTAATTGATAAGTTTATTAATAATTTATTTATTAGATTAATTATATATTTTTTGTTACATTGATTGTTCTTAATTGGTAATAGGCAGAATATTTAGGAATTTTCGCCTCTATGGCGGCGGTTTCGCTTAATCTATGACTCACTAGCCGCCCCGCGCCGGCGCCGCCGCGCTTGGCACACAGATTTTCTTCGTGGTGTCTCCTCTATACGTAGTAATAATAGCTCAATGTATTTACAACGGAAAATGACGTCAGCGATAGAGAAAACAATAAAAAGTATTTTTTATTAATTGATAAAGTTTTTGTAAATAGTTCATAACAATTTAGGCAAATAGCTACCTAAAAATCTGCTATTGCTACATGAACATATTACATCACTAGCTGCGCCCCGCGATTTCACCCGCTTGGCTCAGCTCCTATTAGTCTTAGCGTGATGATATATAGCCTATAGCCTTCCTCGATTAATGGGCTATCTAACACCGAAAGAATTTTTCAAATCGGACCAGTAGTTCCTGAGATTAGCCCGTTCAAACAAACAAACTCTTCAGCTTTGTAATATTAGTATTAGTATAGATTATATTATTTTTCTGTATCTTTCTGCCAATTTTCACACAAAATTTTTGCTGTATCGAGTAATTAACTAATATGTAACAAAGAACCTCCTTCCTTGAAGTCGGTTAAAACAATTTTTTCAAACACTCACGTATCATCATCCGCCTTCATGAACCAATCTGCGTCCCTCCTATGATGTTCGTACACGTATCGGAACGCAGCTTTTGTTTTCGCCCATAAGTAGTCGCGTCCTTCGTGAACTGGCAACTTTATCGTGGGTAGAGAATCGTCTGGAAATTATTAAGATTATAATATGTTATCAAGAAAGAGAGAATAGATCGATATTGCTTTTGATTTTATTTTTGTCCTAATGAATGTGTACTTGACATTAAAAACATAGTTATTCATATTAACTGTAACTAGTCACCTATAAATTAACTACCATTCATAATGCTGCTGAATTTGAAAAAGAAATGAGAAGAATATCGATGGCCAAATCTGTTTTAAAAGCAATTTGTTATGTAAATATAACAATCACATATCTATTATCCAGATACAGAATACCTCATAAAATGGTGAGTATTGCTTTCTCCTGGACATCTCTAAAAGCTATTATTCCACCACACACAGATCGGAAGCTAAACTGATTACTCATTAGCCAATGAATATTAAGATACACCTGTCTTGTTTTCCAGCCTAAAAGTCTCAAATTAACGTATTTTCACAGCTATTTAAACTAGTCAAGTATCATCACCATCTACAAAATCAACCTACCCTCAACCGTGCTCATAAACAACAGCTTATTACACCGCTTCCCCCACGTGGCCTTCACATGTCTCGCCTTCCTCTGATGGTTGTTCGGTTGCGTCATCACCCAGCACAGCACCCTGACCTTCTTGGCCAGCTCGTCAGCGACTGTGCGATCTTCATCTCGATGGGCTGGTTCCTCGCTACCATGCTCTATGACACTACCTATAGGATGCCGCTCGAGATCGCGGGCTGATTCCCTGAAAGTTCGCTATACATTAAGGATCGTATCTGAGCTGCCTGTGCACGAATACGAAATAATTTGCACATTGATAACATTTTTTTTATATTCTTAATTCAGATTTTTATATTGCGAAGCTTACGACTACAGCAGAGATTTCTGCTATTCTGAGATTTATGGACCCAGAGGATTATTTACGGATCCAGGGGAATAATGAAAGGGGGGTTAAATTAAGAAGAAATGGTAGTCAAATATATTAAAAACAGTAATAAACTGGAACCTAATTTAACTACATCGGATTATAGCTTGTTCTACACTTATACACGCTCGGTTGGCTTTTTACTAAATTTCCTTTTTATAAATTATGGCATCTACAATGTTCTTCAAATAAATTGCAAACTGCAAAAATGCACCCTTTCGCTTTCATGATGAATAGAATATTATCAAAAGCATATTCGCCGACAAGCATGATACTTAACTAAATAAAAAAAAAACAAAAGCTAAGCTATCGACACGCATTACCTTCAGAATACAAGATGAATCTAAAAGCTTGACGTGACTAATCATTTTTTTTTTACAAATTCCTTGAAGTGAAACATGTTTGATCATTAAGCTAAGCTAAAATTGAAAAACTACATGCATTTTAAAATAGCGAAAACTTGGCTTCATCTTTACAAGATGCAAAAAATCACTTTATTTGGCTGAAGAACGATACCAAATTTTTTTATTTCTCCGCATGATTATATCTGTCCGAACTTTAGTACAGAAATGAAATCAATAGGAGCAGCATTGAATTCGGTAACCTAAATATTCTGTTATTGGAATTGCTGCAAACTTCAACGATATACATATAGCTGCCGTTTTTCCTACTTCATGCGAATTATTATTTATTATCCTAGAGGTAATAAACAATAATTATTTACTAATTATGTAGATTTTTTTTTTTTTTTTTTTTTATGGTATAGGATAGCAAACGAGCAGACGCGTCGCCTGGTGTTAAGCGATACACGCCGCCCATAAGCATCCACTCCACTGGGAAGTGGATGTGTTGCTGTCCTCAAAGGGATTTGGAAGGAGTTAGGTAGAAGGGGCGAGGATGGGAGGGAATGAGGATAGGGAAGGAGAGGATGGGTAGGGGATGGGAAGGGATGTGGGCCTCCGGACCCCTCACTCACCGTACGGAACGCGACAGTAAACTGTCACTATGGCGCCGATATTCTGTGAGGGTGTGGTACCTTCCCCGGTGCGAGCGTGGCCCAATTCGTGCCGAAGCATGCTCGACTCCCACTCAAAAAATTAGATATAGATTGTAGGTATATTAGAGATGAAAACCTTAGGCTGGTTGCAGAGCTTGACCGACCATCAGTGCGTACGTCAGTCGCGCTTGTCATAATTATGTATGGAAATTCATAAAACCGTTCATAGCTAGACCGACCATACGCACGCGTATTGTCATGCGCATTAGTGTCATAGTCATACAATTGTTGATGCGTATCGTCAGGACCGACGGTACGCACTGACGGTCGGTCAAGCTCTGCAACCAGCCTTATTAAGTTAAAAGACGTCACTAATAAATGAATAAGTATATAATCCCATTGCTTTTCCATTTTGAAGAATTCTCGATGAAAATTAATAAAAAAAATTGTTCGTTATAAAAATTAACTGCAGTTTTATGCGAAAATATTATTATTACTCATAGACAAAATATGATGTCATCCCATCATTACAATTTACATCGATTTATAATCTATGATCATTTGCATAAATGCTCGTGAACCATGAAAACCATGATAATATGAAAAATGCATTGTAATAAATTACACGAATTGCTACCACGCGTGATTGGCAATTAAGTTTTATGTGGCAGAAAATTACATTTACATAGTAACTGAGTTAATTACACATACATAAATTGAGACATTGAGTACTACTGTCACACCCCGGACACTCCATACAAAATGATCGTTTTGACAGTCACACTGTAGAGACTGCAAATGTGTGTGTTAACGCTTTATGGTTGGCACATTTGTGACTAGCGTAAAAAAAAATTCGCGTTTTTCTGATGAAATACATCCGTAAACAGCACAATATCTAACCATTTTCTACGAAAAACGATAATCACAAATCCAAAATAATAAAATTACTTTAAGTCAATTTGATTAATGTTGTCAATCTTCGTTGCGTATCGTCCTTGCAGAAAAATATGGCCCATTTTATGTCTGATCGCGCGGGGGTGAGGTAAGTTTAATTTTGGCGGGAGGCGGAGAGTGTCCGTTCTGTAGCGTTTAGCTACTATTATGTATTCTGTGCTACTGTTAAACATGTACGAATTTGGTACAAACGAGCCTCGAATCCATCGTAGTTTTGGCCGTATGCCAAAGAATATGAAAAGTAAAGTCTTGATCAATTTTTTGTCAAATAAATTTAAAAAATATATATTTTTCATCAAATACACCGCGCATATTCTAGAAAATTCTATCTAGCCTAGTTGTCAATTCGTTTATTTTTGTTAGAATTTTGAAATTGATTTAGAATCATCTGTTTAGCTTTTATAAAGGAAGGAAACAAACTGTTTAAAAAACGCGACTTTAATCTACACGTTTTATAAAAATCACTAGCTTTCGCCAGCTTTGTTAAAAATAGCTTTCGCTAAGTTTGTCTAAAACCTCATAAATTATCTTCATCTACCACCTCTTGAATCACCCCATCTATTAAAAAAACTATCATAATCTGTTGGGTAATTTTAAAGTTTTAAGCATAGGTACATACGGCGCAAAGCGACATGTTTTATACTATATTGTAGCAGACACAAACGGAGGAAAGGGACTTTGTTCTATATTAAGCAGTGAAATAATTTTAGATGTTGAGCTTTTAAGCTTTTATAAATTGCCTATAACTGGTCTAATATATCGTGAAACAGGATGAATGACCTGATTGTACTCTACGTCAGAGATTTTTTATTATTTAGGACATTAAGTAGATAGTTCAGGATCCATCGCCCATTTTTGCAAGTGATTACTATCAAGCTAATTTTCCGTGAGTAGCTTTATATTGATGAGACGGCCAATAATTTCCTGTACGAAACTCTCGATTGTGGTAGCTAACAGAGCTAACAAGGATACACTTTTTTGATTTGATGGTTCTCAAATATTTATTACTAACTGAAATTTTTTTTTGTTCAATCTCAAGATAAGATCTAAATTATTCGAAAAAATATTTGTCCTACAAAATCTATGCTTTTACTTGACTACATTATCTACTACATTTTAATTGACTACATAATCGGTAATCGCTTTTCCTTAATTCGACCATAAATATGAAATTCTTCCTTATAACGTTAATTCTTATCAATAATAACATATTTTAAATACAAACGTGTCCATAAAATATTTAAGTATTGAAGAGTTGTAATTATTCAATATTATCTACATAGTAAATTACCCAAAATGTAGGTATGTTACTGTGCAATGTTAATACAAAAATTATCTAAATATTTTAGATATTTAAGTTATCTATGGAATTTCTACTTTGTCGAAGATTCTATTTAGCTCATTTTACAATCGAACTAACCTGAACAAAAAATAAGAAAAACACGTAGCACTTTCAAGTTTCAACACTCCCAAGCTTTTCGTGCAGGCATAGACAATTGAAGCAGCATGCAAACATCAGCAAACGTTACCTGTACGACGACCAAGCTACGTCTCTTGAGAATCCGGCGGATGTTAATAGAATGTAGGCAAAACTAAAGCCAGCCGATATCCCGATCACCAGTGTTAGCACAAACCGGCGCCCCATCACCCGGCCCTCCGCCTGCACAGTTGCGTACATTGCGTTCCAAATTTAAAAATCACCATAAACAATTCCAATTTCTTTTTAATTTTTTTTTAATAGGCTCAGCGCCTCGTGTGTTCACGCAACGAGTAGCTAAACTCCAATGTATGAGTACGTAATTTATTTACCATTTTGCCGAGTAAAATGTGAACGCTACAACTATAACAATGAAGTTATGAGAATTTTATCTTATGCACTATTTTATAAACATTAAATACAATCAGTCTTCAACTTATATGGCGATAAATAGCAATAATTATGTCCATTTGATTGTGTACGATTCGTTCGGCGCACTATAGTCTATTGAAGTGTTCCAAATGGAATATAATGGGTTTGATTGTATCTAGGTCTATACACATTTCGGGATAGCAAACACAATGTAATCTAATTATTGACAGAACCAGTCTCATCTCGTTAGTGTGTAGTCACACGGACAAGCGCGTTATCTCCGCGTTATCACATCTTTCCGACCGCGCTGACATTAAGCTGATTGTCCAGTAATAACGTCCTTTGGGTATTTCCTGATTTGGACTATTTACGTCACATACTAACTCTGATGCCATGAATATACAGTTTAAGACGAAATGACGAACGTTACTACTTTATATCTCAGAGTATGAATAAGTCTCATTGAACTTTACGATTTAAAAGCACATCTTTATAATACATACAGAGAGCACTTTAGCCATGTGTCACCAGACATGAATTTGCCGCTCTTTTAAGTGGCTCTGCAAGTGGTTTACGTACATACTCACGAGGATTAACAATATTCTTCTATCGCGATAAAAAACCCGTATCATATCAAAGTCAAAAATCGATTGTTACGGCATTATGGCGGCATATTTCAATAAAAATTCAATTTACAACTGATTGTATTTAAACCATACATATTTTATATAAAATTTCATTTCTGACAAATTAAAATTGTTAAAAAAAATTCTACTCCACGCCATTATTGACCAGATTTGTCTATGGTTAAATTTCAAATTTCGAACTGATTAATTAAATTACGTTAATAATAATTTTTCTACATAATTCTGGATGTACTCTATACATGAACACACTTACATATTTCTCTCGCATCGTCTACAACTGTGCGTATCGGCTAGCGTGGCTGAAATGTTATTCACATACATGTGTTTACATACATGTTTGTTTGTTTATTAGTATTTGTTGATAGTGGGGCGTGCTTCAGATGTTTTGAAGACGTGTTTGTAGATTAGTGGTATTCAAAGAGTTATTAAAATGTAAACATATTTATAGTTTACAAAATGTTATAACAAAGGGTTAGACATGAAAATATATCACATTTAGAAAATAAATATTGTGGGTACATTTATAGTGTTACGAAAATTTTGTGTTAAATTAAAATATTGTGTACGAAGAAATTAAATAACGAAATAATTAGAAACAATTCTTCAAATAAATCATGAGATAATCGTAGATGTAAATAAAACAAAATTGACATCTATTTTACTATAAATTGAAATATAATCAAAATTTATTACTTTAAAAAAATATTTTATAGCATTTGCTGGACAAGAGCTTAGAAACAAAGTACATAGATGATATTATTATCAGAAGTTTAACTATTTAGAATAATTGTGGAATAATATTTATTTACATTGAGAAGCTCAATAGATGGTTTTAAATATAAATACATAATTTTGTTACTAAAATACAATTAATATTATTTTTAGTTTTATTAACACAGAGTTTATTTAACACAACCCTTCTGCCACTGGCTTTGCCTGCATAATCTAAAGCTTATGAAATTATATGTTTAAACTTTAAACCTTTCTCGAGAACCATGCTAACCAATGGTGAAAACAGACTCGATATTGGTGCAGTAGTTTTTGAGTTCAAGGCGAACAGACAGATGTGGTGGAGGACTTTATCTAATACATAATATATGTAATGACAACTTTAAATCACCCGAGATGGAGATCCCGTTAAGCACAGGGACTCCCCGCGCCGTGCGGTACCCATGTCGAGCGTGAATAGTCATCCACTTGATGAGGAGGGCTTTACAAAGGTAGAGAAAAGGAAGAAGAAAAAGAAGCCCTCCTCCAACAAGTGCGGTACCGCCCCGACCGGTAACAACCACCTGCTGCGGCCCGCCATACCGACGACGCAGCTGTACGTGTCCCGCCTGCACCACTCCACCCAAGCTTCTGATGTAGTGGAATATGTGCGGGTGAAGACTAAGTTTATCGTGAGGGTTCAGCGCTTGGAGCCGCGCAACAATTTGAATTTTAATTCATTCGTTGTGCGTGTACCGAGTGAGCAGCTGTCGACCTTCATGAGCGAGGAGTTCTGGCCCCGTGGTGTCGTGTTCCGGCGGTTTCGCGGGCGGCTTCGCAACACCCAGCCTAAGCCGATACAGCGCAATATGACACCGCCAGTGCCGTGAATTGGGTGTAGTGCTTAGTATATTCTTAGTTTTAGTTATAAATTATTATATGTATGTTAGTCTGTAAGGTATTTATTCTATGGGTCTGTACAATTTATTGTCTGTTACCTGAAATAAATGTTATAAATAAAAAAAAAATAAATGTAGAGATATACAGGGTGTCCCAAAAAGTAGTGATATACTGAAGCTGGGAGGTAGAGGACCTAGAGGGCTATCCGAATCACCCCCATGTATGTTATGCGATTTTTCGTATTTTCGGAGTTATGACGTTTTTTTCAATTTTTCACCTATCACCGAGTACGATGAGATTTTCACTCATGGTGACGTCAATTATTGCGGAAGATGCTTGATTTTTTTTGTGTACTAAGCTGAAAGATAGGCCAATTCAGTATGGTAACATTTACTATGGTTAGATCTTTGAATGGAATAAAAAAAAAGAATTAAATGCCAAGAAAGATAAAATTACCCAGTATGTTCACCACTTCAAGGGCCCGTAAAAAAATAAAATCACATAAAAAAAAGTTTTCCGTTTGGCTTTTAAAAACTTGCTCTATCTATCAGGTAGCTACCCTGAAAATTTCATTTTATTATTCAGAAGGCTCCAATCGAAAAATTGAAATCTAAATTTGGTAAGTGCAAAAATTGAATTAACATGATGATTAATAAAAACAAATTAAAACCAATAACAAGGTGTTTAATTACCAAAGATTTTTAAAACGACCCCGCTGTTGCTCAGTGCAAGTGCGACATCACCGTAAAAAGTTGTCTCTTAAATGTCTGAATGCCCTTTTATCATTTTTAATGGTTTCTTCTGCTACTATGAATTTCCGGGTTATTTCGTCCAAATTGTGGCAGTCTCTCGTCTTTGTAGTATCCCCACGGAAAAAAATCAATAGGGTTTATGTCCGGGGACCGTGGAGGCCAGGCTAAAGGGCAAAGATACCCTGAAAGATGGATTGGTCGTTGCAGCCTGCGCATGCGCCGGTGACGCCTGCCTTAAAGCCTGGCCTCCACGATACCTCGACCTAAACCCCATTGATTTGTTTCAATGGGGATACTAAAAAGACCTCGGCTACTTGAGAGAATGCCACAATTTGGACGAAATAACCCGGAAATTCATAGTAGCAGAAGAAACCATTAAAAATGATAAAAGGGCATTCAGACATTTAAAAGACAACTTTTTACGGTGATGTCGCACTTGCATTGAGCAACAGCGGGGTTATTTTAAAAAAAATTCTGGTAATTAAACACCTATTTATTGGTTTTAATGATCATCATGTTAATAAAATTTTTGCACTTACCACATTTAGATTTCAATTTTTCGATTGAAGCCTTCTGAATAATAAAATGAAATTTTTAGGGTAGCTACCTGATAGATAGAGCAAGTTTTTAAAAGCCAAATAGAAAACGTTTTTTATGTGACTTTATTTTTTTATGGGCCCTTGAAGTTGTGAACATACTGGGTAATTTTATCTTTCTTGGCATTTAATTCCTTTTTTTATTCCATTCGAAGATCTAACGATAGTAAATGTTACCATGCTGAATTGGCCTATCTTTCAGCTTAGCACACAAAAAAAAATCAAGCATCTAGCGTAATAATTCACGTCACCATAAATAAAAATCTCATCGTACTCGGCGATAGATGAAAAATTGAAAAAAATGTCATAACTCCGAAAATACGAAAAATCGCATAACATATATGGGGGTGGTTCGGATAGCCCTCTAGGTCCTCTACCTCCCAGCTTCCGTTCATCACTACTTTTTGGGACACCCTGTATAACATTAAAACTTTGCTTTTAAATACTATGGCAATGGCACCTTAAAACCGAAATCTTTAAACAAACTATGAAAAAAAAACAAAATTGTAGTTACTAACAAATTAGAAAAAAATATATATTTACAAGTCAATTTGTATACCCAATTACTAGTCACAAACCAGTTAACTCTTATCAAATTCACTATTTAAAACACTGAAAATTGTTTGACTTAGGCCCTGCGCAGACGACAGACTATCCGTGACGCACTTTTTAGTCTGTGAAAATAGAACCTATGCAATTATATGCAGTAACGCACACGACGCGCAAAAAGTCCGGCGCACAAAAAATCCGTGTAATTCGGGCAGACCGCACCGCGCCGCGGCGCGCCGCTCCGCACAAAAAGTGTGTGAAAAAAATTGAACGTTTGCTTCAACGCGCGCTAACGCAGACGGCGCACACTTTAGTCGGCAATCTGCATTTGCTAGGGGTGGACGTAACGCACGCGATCTATTATCATGGCGCCAGAGATCTATTATCTGGACCAATGCACCTCCTCATTGTTGTTTCTGAATGAGTCAAAGCAGGTCTCAAAATAAATAGCAACTCATCAAATGTAGTAACAGACATTTTATAAAATTTGAAAAAAATTGCCGGATGTTGTTTCAGAATTGAATGTTTAGTATGGAACTGTCCCTTCAGTAATCTTTCCGAAAGTATAGGATGTACCCAAAATTCTCTATTTCTTCTTCTTTTTCTGAACTTCATGTACAAAATAATACTTCGCGATCTCTGCACGATTTCCATAGCGTCTACATCCCTACAGATCTGCCGACAAAATGATGGAACATGTGCGTCGTGTGCGTTGTGTCTGTGAAAAATCCGCGACCGACTTTTTGCGCGCCATGCGGACTTTTTGTGCGCCGCAGACTCGATCGCACAAAAAGTGTGCCGTCTGCGCAGGGCCTGATAAGAACTATTACAAAGTATTTTTCCACTAATTTATTTAAAGCCTCATATTAAAAGCTCTTGTTAAATAATTTATTAAAAAGATAAATTCTATAACTGGATACAAGTGATAGAAAAACCTATTTAATAATGATTTTTGATTAACTTATAAAAACCTAGTACAATTTTTTTTTATTTGGTTATTAATAAATTCATTATCTTGCACGGAAGTCATCTTTTTTTTAATTAATTTTGATTCAAAACTGTTTTAAAGCTAATGCTTTTATTATAATTCATAGATCATTTCAATTAGGTCTATTCATAAATTTGATAAAAAATCATCAGTAAAGTTGAAATAGGTTGCAAGGTGTAAATAGACTGTGCACATATTCAATTAATGTACCTTTTTCTTCATATAGGTAAGTTCTAACAGAAAATAAAAGATTAATAATCATAGATTTTTAATATAAAAAAGAGAATAATAAAACTAATTTTTTATTTAAATAGAGGACATACTACATTGTTTATTAATTTTAACTCGATTTTAAACACATTCAAACCTATGATATATAAAAAAGCTAGATACGTTACCCGCTCTCTATTTTGGCAAGAAAAAACTCAGCTAAGTGCCCGAGTTTCACTTAGTCACGCACCATTCAGCGTCGTGGCTGGACGTTCTTTTTATATTTTAATCGGCAGTTGTTATTACGAAGTACATGAGTGAGACATGTATTATGTCTCGTGCGTGAGAGTGAAAGAGAGAACAACTGTATTGGTGATAATGCGTTAGTAAGTAGGTATGTATTAATTACGCTGTTTTTTAGTGCAATGATGTTGGCGTATGCCGCGTCTACTAGTATAATAGGTCATTGATTCAAACTATACATTTATTTGAAAGAAATACTTACCGTAACAGTTGCCTTAAAACAAATAACGACACAATATAATGACCAATATAACGCAAGGGAAGTAGTTAAAGGATACAAACAAGATAACAATATTAGCATTTAAATCGTAGTGTTTAGTTAATGTTAGTAATAAAACAACTTACGGTCATCGTTGATAATTAGTTATTCTATCGAAGAGCGCTGGGTTTGGAAATGCTTTTTCATCCTCAATAGACTATTTTTTTCTAAATGTATTTTAGCTTTGCTCGACAAAGATTGTGAAATCTTCCATATCTTCTGTATAAATTCAAGCACTATTTAAATTTTATAAATTTGAGATCCATTTTTAAATGCAATCACAACATTTTTTGTCCTGAGGATTTGTCAACAAATTTTGTTGAAACTTGAAAGTCGCGTTCTACTATGTGTCAAATATTTATTGACAGCGGTCTTCGTTTCGCCGGTTGTCAAATTAGTTTCACAAAAGTTTCACAAAATCACAGAGCAAGTATTGTTTAGTCTGTTTTGGTCTGTTTAGTTTGCTATGCTAGGGTCGGACAGCGGACTGGGCTTTGTATGAAATTTGTATGGTACACTACCGAGTCTATTTAATAAAACAAAGAGTGTGTGTGCCGAGCACACGTGTCAGAAGTGAAACTTCTTTGGCAAGATTCAAAGAAACCAAAATCGTCACCACTCCATGACGCGACGGTATCCTCATGACGTGACCTGGAAATTGTACTTTCAACGCGCTTCTCTTCTAGTTCTGACACGTGTACTCAGCACACACGCTCTTTTTTATAATTAATATCAAGCAATCGTGAAATGCGCGCAAAAGCGAAATATATTGTATACGTGTTTAGTTCATTATACACATATATCGCATACAAAGTACTCGATTGTAATTATTAAAACATCTGTTAGTAATTTGTAACTACATTCTTGCAAATAAATATAATTTGAATTTACTTAGTAGTAGGTCGTACTAGCGTAGGCCGATATATCAGAACTCACATCAGAACTGCTTAATAAATATATACCTTGTGTAGAAACTAGATGGTGTGGAACAGGACTTGGAAGCGATCGGTGTAAAGAATTGGAGATCCCGGGCAAGGGATCGCGGGGTCTGGATGAAAGTACTGGACCAGGCCAAGGCCCACTCGCGGCTGTAGAGCCTCAGATAGGATAGGATAGTAGAAACTAGAAACATTAATTTGAAGCCATACGCAAACCCATGCGCAAACCCCAGAAGCTCACGTGATGGATTCTTGAGCGCAAACATTCGCATATAGTATATTATTAGCTTTCCACCCGCGGCTTCAAACTCAAACTCAAACATTTATTTATTCAATTAGACTTCTTCCAGAAGCACTTTTGAATCGTCATTACATTTTTAAATTTACCACCGATTCGGAAAGCAGTATCTATGGAGAAGAACCGGCAAGAAACTCCTTAGATCATTAAGTAAACTCCATTTTACTCTATGAACTCCATAGTTGGCAATTCCTTAATCCTGTCATTGTTCTAAAGTCATGTCCATAAACAATATAATTTTACATAACCTGTGTACATAACCTTACATCCACAGACAGAGATGATGAAAATGTTTGCACGCAAGACGCAAGTGTTTTAGTAGCCATGGACAGCCGGTCTTTATTCATCTATACTCTCTTACCCCGTTTTCCAATTACAGCACTAGAGTCTGTCAAGCGAGTCTAGTCCCATGAAAAAGGCGGCAAATTCAAAAATCTTTTAGGTGTCAACACTGATATAGCACGCTGAAAACTTATTGATACTTGAATTTTTGATAAAAAAAAACATATTTTATTTTATTTTAAACACTTTATTGTGCTGCAAAAATAACAATAGTAGGTACAATAAAAACTTAAGCTAGGACATACAACACAGAAGGCGGCCTTATTACTAACAAGTAATCTCTTCCAGGCAACCAACAGATTGTGTGAAAAACAATAAATAAGTGCAGCGGAGGTAGGTAAAAGTTAAAGATAAATAGATGATACTAAAAAA
>CAJQZM010038620.1:1411-12659 GCA_907164665.1 Colias nastes
GACACGACTGATCTTGTTTGTTCATTCGATTTAGCTTTAGCGAAAAATCTTTGAAAGTTTTTGATTATTTAAATATCACAAAATCGTGAAGTACATTTTAAAATACCCATTTGATAAATTAAATCTGTCTTATGTTAAAACAACTTGTTTAAATGTCATTTAAAAAGCGTTTATTCTTAATGTTATTCAATTTCAACAAGATTTCTACTTATTGAAGCGAAACTTGTCATCCATAATTTTAACATCGTGTCGCTTTGATTTATGATAAAGCCTATTGTAAGGTTAGACCGAAGATAGGTTCCTTGAAGCACGTCTTCGGAAGACTTATTGAGAGTCGCAGTACATCTAACATCTTCTGTTTCGCACGCCCGCCTCACATTGTTATTAAGTTCAAAGTTCACTTTGTTTATGAGCGGAACCTTTCTAAAGGTAACGCGGCTCTAGTGAAAACGTCGCGTCGCCGATGGCACACTATTGATAATGTAAATATTGTACTTGACCTATTGATAGCTTTTATGTTTTTCAGTCACGTTTCGATACGACTTTATTGTGAATTGTTTAGCTCATGAAATATTAACAACAATTTCCTTAATAATCAATTTGTTACTTGCTTGATATCGCGCTACTTTGTTGAATTGTAGTAGCTCGTATAATTTAATTCTCATATAATAAAACGATTAAGCGTCTGCTGTCAGTAATAGCGGTGCTCTTATTAAAATGATTATAGCTGTTTATGTGATTTTATATTGTAAAAGTTATTCGTAATTATTTCTTGTTATTTTATTTCAAATGGTTTTTTTGTTGTTATCACTATTATAAACCAAGACGTGTATCATCTAGTCCGTCTTTTATATTGATGTGTCGCGTGTCTCTGTCAACTGTGAATACATTATTTGCCTGCTTCTTTTTGTTATGCCTTCGGTGTGGTCTTGTGTGGTATCTATGTTTATTATCACAGATCCGTACCTTTACAATAAAATACAATACCATTTACCATAGATTAAATAGGGTTTATGGTTACTTCATATGTATGTTTATTTGCCAATCCAAATAAAAATAGTGTAAAAGCGATGTGTTATTACAACACGATAATTCACTTTCGTCAACAGTCGTGCGCTCCATGGCCTATATGCTTACTAAAGCCGCTATTTTATCTGGATTATGATCTACAATTACAGGGCGGATTTGTTTAACAAGTTTAACTAGCGTTTGACGTTGCGTAACCTGGTACCGAGCTGATATTAATTTGTAGCAATTATAAACATTCATTGCAATTTGATTGACTTTTGTTTGAGTGGGAGAGTCCAATTAGAACGGAATTTTGAAAGAAGTCGAAGGGTAAACGTTGGCATTAAAATATTACTGTGCAGTTTGCGTGGTCAATATAGCCTATGGTAAATTTTATGTAGTAAGTAAAATCATTTTATCCAGAGCTTTCGGTGTTTTGAACTCTTTAAATGTATTTAAGTACAGTTACCTACGGCGCAACAGTGTACGTACAATTCAGAGTAAAAGCCTTTATTTCTGCAAAAATCGTAAACAGAAAACGGTATTCTTTCTATTGAAACCAACGTTCGTACAACAATCTTAAATTACTCGATCGTCGAAGGAGAATCTATACGCTAGAAAACAATACACTGCGAAAGTGAACAGGTTGTTTCGTTACATCGTGGGGTGGATAAATAAAGGGTAGCGATCGGTTCACTTGATGGCTAATAAAATCTCGGCTGGTCGGAATGTCGGGTAAGGCGATGCGGCTAGTGAAGGCAGTGAGGGATGCCGGCGTGGTCACGCGATCCACCTGACGTGGTGCCTTTGTTGGGCTTTTAGCACGATCGACCTGCGACTGATTTACTATAGGATTCGTTTTACAGTTTTGTGATACTGTTAGATTTGGTCGCGGATGATTAGTGCTGTTTTTGGTGGACTATTTTTTAATGATTGGCTGTGTGTGAAACACGTATTCGATAGTAACGTTTAGATATTTAACATGGAATAGGTTACATTTTGAATTTATCTACCTATATGGCAATGATTTAATTATAACATGTTCCTTTATTTAGTACCGTTATTCAAATATGTTATTTATATGAGTTATCATTAAAATAAAAAAATGTTTGTTTGTTACAGGTAAAATTTATACGTTCCTGAAATTGCCTCTATAGAAACAAACGAAATTTAAGTAGTAGATGTAAGTAACTTAACTTCTTATTGCATCACTTCGACGACTTTATCATTTATCTACGACATAATAATATATTTTCTGGAAATCTCTATGGAAATATTTGCGTCAAATTTCAGATATTTGAAGACAAAACAACTATTATTATTATTTTATTTCAGCATATATAACGATTAGAATGATTATGTCATACAAAAATATGCCAGGAGCTACGTTGGGAATTGAATAGTTTCGGAAAGACACGTTTATAGATCTAGGTGATTCCCATCGCGTATAATCTAGTTTTGATACCCTTATGGTACAAGGAAAGTGAATAAAGGACATTATGCTTGAAGTGCATCTATATTACTTTAGCTCGATACAATGTTGTTCAATCCCTCGGTGGTTCGATGCAGCGTTTTCGTGAGAGCATCTTGCGACACATTCAGTCAGCGGTATGTTTTGTTTAGTAGCAGCTATTTATTATGACGGTGAAGAGATTTGATTGTGTTACTTGGTGATGTATTTTTGACAAATGAATGGATTAGAGGCTGTGGTCAAAATGATTTCATTTTTTTTGTGACGATTTTCAGATAATTACTTACTGCTTGATTTTTTTATTGTAAAAAAGTAATTAATCCAGTCCAAAAAACATTCATGACAAATTAAACTTTGAGCAATTTGAAATCATTTAACGCTTGGATTGTCATTTGAATTTTAGATAATTTCTGAAACTCATTCACAATCGAAAAAATATTTTGCCAATTCATTGAGCTTCTATTTAATCTATACTAATATTATAAATGCGAAAGTAACTCTGTCTGTCTGTCTGTTACTCAATCACGCCTAAACTACTGAACCAATTTTCATGAAATTTGGTATGGAGATATTTAGATACCCGAGAAAGGACATAGGCTACTTTTTATCCCGGGAAAATGACGCAATCCCGGAAATCCCACGGAACGGGAACTATGCGGGTTTTTCTTTGACTGCGCGGGCGAAGCCGCGGGCGGAAACCTAGTGCTTTATAAGCTTAATTTAATGCAAGGCATTGTTTTAATGTATAAAGTATTCTATCTATTATATTGTTAACAATATTTAGTATCTCATCTAATCTATCATAGCTTTGATTGGCATAGTTTACTTTATAAAATATGTACAAGTTACATTTCCAAAACACAATCGGAACAACATTTTAACCCACTACAGTAAACGGTAGCGGAATCGTGTACGTACATCAATACGTTAATGCTCTCACGTAGATGTTACTGTTCGTTCTTTTTGTCCGCCGCGATCGGTCTTCCGCGACAAGTGCGGCGTCAATGGCCGCGCGACAATGATGGATGGGCCATATCTGGGTCACGACGGCCAGTACTGGGCTCTGTAGGCTCTGTACAAGCGGGCTCATCGCGAACCATTCAGTCTATTCAATTTGCGCTTATTGATCATGAGATAAGTGCCGATATGTTTAAGTGCAATTGTTGCAATATTTTGAATGTTGTAACTTGATGCGATGTCAGCGCGTGTTATAGATGTCAGCAGATGTTGGAAGAGACAATTTGTTAGAGTTGTGTCGTTCTGTGATAGGCGTGTAATAAAGTAAACTTTTATGTTTATACGTAATTCAAGTATGGAAACCGTGGGCACAGAAGTGCTTTTATGTTTTAGGGAATGTATGTAAAAAGTTTAAGTAATTAAGTTTTGAATTCAAACATTAATGCTTTATGTAGGTTTAGTAGACATTTAAACTGTTTGTTGCTCACTTAAATTGAAAGTTGTTATGTAGTTTTAAAACAACCTACATTTAACTCACAGTTTGCGTTTTTGTTAATTCCAACCGTTATAATTTAACGATTTTCTAAATGTTAAAAGCGCGTCGTAGTTCCAACAACACCGAAAGACTTAATAAGGCATCTCTCACAATTTCATTAAAATAAAACTTATAGTTAATCACCCACGCAAGTTACGAAGCGTGTTAACGGTTAACTGTTGTAATTGCCGCTTTTGTCTTTGCTGCCGAAATGAGGCGCCCTTTGTGCGGGCGTTGTACCGAAATTATTAACTGTATTACCGGCGACTGTGTTAGCGTCGATGTTCGTACGTATGAAGTCTGTTTCAGAAATATAAGATCTTTATGGCAGCAATTTTACAGTAAAGAACAAGATTTGTCGTTTTCAAATTGATTTGGAGCGCTGCGGGTAGTGAAAGTTAGTCATTCGTATAGGAATGAATACAGAATTTAAATGTTAATTGATTTTTTTAATAATAGCTTAAAAAACATGTGGTTGTAAGTCGAACCTGTAATTGTACCCTATAATTCGTAGAAAATTATGTTTCCAACTATAAGTGACAAAAACATCAGAAGGTATATGTATATGTTTGAAGTTCCAATAGCATTACAGGAAATTTTTAAGGTCAGCTATGTAAGATAGGTTAACATACGCGATCCAAGCGAGACGCTTCGCTATTCTTTTTGCGTGCACATGATCCGCGGGTATGTAACCAAACGTTTAACAAATTGCGATGCGTTTCATGATATATTATTTATGGCCGGTCGATCTCGATTTCGGATCGCACAAGCGGAGCAACGTAAATAAAAGTATAGACGAGTGAGCGAGGGAACTCAGCGAGCTATTTATCTTGAGGTTATCAGAATGTGCGGTTTATTCGTTTTGGTCTCGCGTCGGTGTTCGTTTTGTTTTGGCGGCCGGTGATTACTGCACAGCGAGTGATGAGCGAGTGAGGTGCGAACGATTTGCACGCGATGCCACGACGCGCGATTGACTTGTGTCTAGCCTTTGAAGTCTAGAATGTTCTTTGTTGACATTATAATTTAGCCATGTTTGGTATGGTCGCTATATTGTTTAGGTAAACTTTGTATTGGTTGAAATAATCTGTCATATAAATATTTGAAGTTAGTATTGAGCTTAGAGCTTTTTTTTGTAAAGCAATTAATAACCTAGTTTGTTTAATTAAAAAAAATTGTTACAAACTTGTTATCATATCAGCAGGAGGCATTCTGGGCTTTGGCACATATTGATGTATAAATAGATATCTATTAAAATCTCAATCATGTTTAAAGTTATATTTTTAAAGAGCTTTTAGAGCTTTTGCATTGTAAAGCTTTAATTTAGAACATTAAATATTTAATGTTAGACGGTGTTTTCAGGAATGTTTTGATACTATCATGCATTAAATGTTAAATCAACACAAATGCCAACTAAATTTGAGGCAGCAGTGCAACTATAAGCCGGTATACACGTGTAGTTCGCTACAGTACTAAGTCTGCGCTTTGTGCGCCCGATACGAGCCCGCGTTACATTCCCCTCATACTTACATGTGCTTACAACTCACTAACGTTAATGAATTCCGCGAAATAACTCGCATATTATTACTTTATCCATTTGATATTTGAATATTCGTAGGTTGACTTGCACTGTAAATGTTTACGGTTTTGAGGTGGCGGTGCGTCGGGATGGCCTCACTAATTTAATTAATGGGATAGTTATTAAAGTAATGTATCTATAGGAATTACAAGAACATTTTTCAAATATTACTCGTGGGAGAAACAAATCATGAACATAATGAAAACTACGTTTCGATCATGTATCCTTTTTTGTATCACAAAAAAATTGTGGATTCGTGAAGATATTTCTTGTGCAATTTCCTTCAATAAAGGGTCCGACTTATAAGGCGCGTAGTTGAAAACTCAAATATTCAAATAATGTCAGTCCAACGAGTTGCTAACAAGGCCCAGTGGAAGGTGTGGCTCTCACGGCAGGTGGTAACTGCTTGTTTTCATTTTTTTGCTCACAGCAATTTGCATCACCTAGAACCAATTAGAGTAGGCGCAATGAGAAAATTGGTTATTTTGTAAACGAGCCTTGCGGTGAAAAAATTAATTTAGCGCCTGCGCTGTAAAACGATTCTTGTAGCAGATTGTTCTACACTTGATTGTGTTTACTCACTAATTGTTTTAGCCTTACTGTATATTTACTACGATCAATATTTGCCTTTACGATAACTCTCATAAATTGTAGGCTTAATTTGTGTTTACACGCGCTGGTTCATGAAGGGATGTGTTGTATGTTATAATCATGGTTATAATTAACTTTATTTGTTATCGTATTATAATTTTATCATTATTTGATTTAATTAACTTTATTTGAATAAATAATATGTTAAATGTTTTCAAATTGATATTAGACGGTGCTATTGATCCTTCCACATCCCGTCGCTGATTTGCTGCTATTAATATGAAACTAACTGCCTTCTAGAGATCTCAATTTCACAATTACATTCACATTCCACGGCATTTTTGCAAGCAATTTAACACGCGGATCACGTAAAAAGCGTCCCTCGGCCCCTCTGGTCATCCCGTCGCCTCGTAATGAGTAGCATCTGTGAATCAATGAGGTCGGTACGCGTTTTATTAAGCGTCGCTATAAATTTGCATCGTCAAATAGAGGCCTCCGCGCTCAGGCACGTTCGGCAAATAGAATAAATACGTCGCCTCGTCGCTCGCCGGCTACACTGCGCTAACCCAAACCCCCGCTACAAACAAATTGCTCCTACATTATGTGTTTTAATATCTATTCGTTTGATGTTTATGCTTTGCAACACGCACACATGTAAAAAAATGTGTTGGTACTAATTGATTGTATATCTTATCTACATGTGTATAATATGTAGGTATGTATAACCAAACAGTGAGATGTAACCAAGATGTAACTAAATTCTTTGTGCACACAAAGTTTCAGTTTGAACGATATATTATATCGAATATGACGGCACGTCATCTGGTTTTTGAGATTAAATATTTATACAGATGCAAAAACATTAAAATACTTACATACGGTCTTAATGAATCATTGCAAGTTTTAAAATTATGCATGTATTGTATCCATAATGTATTACTTTAACATAAAAGCATCAGTATGCGATGCAGGTTTAATATAAAACTAAAAGTGTCGCTGCTAGGCAAATTTGCAAGTAAAAGAGTCTTAATTTGCGAAGACAAATTGACTGGCCGGCGGCAAGGATCCAACATTAATGAACTCTTGTTACCGGCCATCGATCTAGCCCTTACAATAATTGCGAAAGGGCCGAGGTAGCGAGCCTCAGTAGCCATCGTAAAATTTGACGACCACTTGTTTCGCGATGCCGGGAAATTCTGAGAAATAAACAATGTCGAATCGGATTGACATTGTGATGGATATCTCGTGTGTTTCGTTTTGTTATACGAATGTTCGTTACGTTTAGAGATTAGATATTCTCTGTAATGGTTCTCTTATTGTGTAGACATAGTGACTACTGGTACGTTCTTTGATGTG
Source organism: Colias nastes (assembly GCA_907164665.1). Classification (NCBI taxonomy): domain Eukaryota; kingdom Metazoa; phylum Arthropoda; class Insecta; order Lepidoptera; family Pieridae; genus Colias; species Colias nastes. The sequence continues at coordinate 8,906 of CAJQZM010038620.1, forward strand.
TAGATTGGTACGTCACATATTATAATGCCAAAGGAAAGCTAGTGCTTAAAGCTCTATACTTATGGATATTTCTCGAATTGAAGTTACCTATAAGTTTTGATAGTTAAGTTTTTTTAATGCGACAAGTTTAACGGTTGTGTATAATATGATAAGTAGCCATTTATAATTTGAAACATGATTATACTGTAATATAAAAATTATGAGGTGTTTATAATTCAGTTAATACACCGTATCGTTACAAAGCTGTTTAATACGTATCGACTGTCCTAAGAAGCAATAAAATTCAAATCGTGCGTTACGTATGCGAGCCGGGTACGTAGGTTGGTGCGAACCAATGAAAGTATAATGAACGGAATGCTGTCAGATTTAGAAAAGATAAGTACAGATAGGCGGGATCGGTCGACCGATGAACTTGGAACGGGTTTGTGCTCAGTAAGCCGGGCTTAGCACTGATCTTCGATTCGGCGATTACTAGCGTTGACGGATGTCGACTTAACTTGTCTGTCACGGGCGAGCGGCACGCAGCGCGTTAATCTCGGCAAGTGTGGTGCGCGGCCCGGCTGGGGTGACGGTGTGCGCGTACCTTATTTATATGCTAATTATTTTTATGTTTCATTTGTATTTGGGCATCATTGTTCTAAGGATTGGAACTGATTGGGATAGAGGGCATCGATGTCCGATGACAGGAATGACCATACCCCATATCAATGTGCTAGAAGATAATACATATTTAGCATACACAAAATTTAAAGTGAATAGTGAAATGCTGTGTGTATTGTATAGTAATTAGATACTACCTACTATTATAATATGCTTTACACTGAAACAAAATAATAGGCACAATAGAAACAATAATTATCATGGAATTACGCGAAGAGGAATCAATGTTTAGTTTAATTGTATTTACGACACAAAGCGACGTATTTCGGAAGTTGATTAACATAAACAAACGTTTTAATATAAACGATGTAGCTTGTCAGGGGACAAAGGCGTCGGTGTTGTTGGAACATCTTGGCGAAGCTTTGTGCGCGTCAGAACAATATTACTTGATAAATAAGAACAACTGGCCGCAACAATGCCGCCCGTGAAGCGATACGCTATCAAGCACTCGATTAATGACTCTCCTCGCCTAAAAGAATGGACCATAATATTTATTATCAGATAAAACGCCGCTACTGGGTAATTCGTGTGTCTCCGACCATTATACACGGGGAGCTGCGTCGCCTATGCATTACTCATCGACCGTCGACTGCTATCAATATAGCTACGAGGTTTTCTTTATTTTTTCTCTCGTACACTCCGGTTTTGTATTACGTATTATTCTATAGAAGTGTCATTGTCGTAGGTGTTCGTTGTTTGTTATTGTTATCAATAAAAGTCGAACAATAGAAATGTAATGCAGTATAAAATGTCGGTATCAATATTTTAAAATAAAGTTTAGTAGAGAGAAGCACTATGACTTGCATTCCAGAATATTGTGGTGCAATGTTTTAAGGATATGATCTATGCATAAAATATTTCTATAAGTATAATAACAATTTGCACAATAACAATAATGAAATAAGTTTATGAAAGAAGAATAAACAGTTAAATTTTAGGTCTACTTCGAGTATCACAGTTACACTTAATGATAATTGCGATATTGATTTCTACGAAACCCACAAATCTATTTAAACACTAATCTTTGATGTGTGCACAACTGATCGGTCAAGTTTATATCAAGTACGCGGAACAAACTAATCAGCTGGATTGCTTTTATGTTATAATAGTTAATGAAGGGTCCCGCCCACTAGTCGAAAGCCCATTGATCTCGCGAGAGATGTTTGACGGTCACGAACTAAGGGGAATCTAGTTGAAAAACATTGTACGTAATTATACTTTTAAATGTTCTTTTTGAATCGTTTATCTGCTATAATTGTGAGGTGATTATGAGAGCGGTTTTACTTGGTGTTGATATCATTATGATAAGTATGATATTATGATCATAAAAAAGTGCTCTATACTCGCTAATTTAGTATTTTACGAAGTCTAGATTTCCATAGGTTCCATGCATGAGTCTATGACAATAGGTTGTCTTTATGCAGTGTTAATATAAAATACAAGTCGAGTGCCTTTGAAATCTGTGTGTAACATCAGTGGCTGTAAAATATAATAATATTTTATTTTATAACTTTTCTTGGTATTTCTTATAACAACTCACTCCTACATACATATCACGTACGCATAACACATTGTTTTAAACGCTTCGTTATTACGGTTTAAAGAGATCGGCGTTAGACTGTAAAGGCCGTTTCTTTTGAACATATAATTATCTCATTTGCTCACAAACAAGCTTTAAGAAGTTTTACACCCAATTTGCCTCACGGATTCTTACCGCGTCGCCTTTGTAAATTATAGCCGGACCCACATTTCTCATGTGATACATTATTATATATTTATAACCTTTAAGACTTAATAAATTCTGTTTGCAATAAATTTTCCGTATTTATATCCAATTTTTGCAGGCGTTTGTAAAAAATAAATTGAGTTTTAGTGTTGTTTGTCGAGTTTAATATTCATATTATTTGTAAAGTCTGAGTTAGGATTATGGTTAAAACAGCGAAGGCGAATATAGTACAGTGATTTTTATTTAAAGTTTGATTTATATATTACTCACATTTTGGTTTGAATCCACATTGTGTAGTAAAAGTAAAAAGAGACTATATTTGCGAAACGAGAAGATAGAGACCACCGATCTGTAAATGAATGTTGATGGAATTCATATTGAAGCTAAGTTCGAAAGCTCTAAAAACGTATTTATTATAAAAATAATCCTTATTATAGAGAACGCACAAAATAATTTTGAAGACACATTATGCAATAACTCTATTCACATAAGTATCTATACTCACTTATTACTTAAGACTTAAGTATTCAAAAACTTATATTTCTCCACAATTACCCACTACTATTATTACGGTAAGTGCAACTAGATTTTTCATAAAACTGCGAAGTTTTCATACATTACTATACAAATAAGCTCTGCAATATAACTACATATAATATTATACGTATGACCTTTGAAGTATTTTTTACATCTCACTATATCATTATACTCATTCATAATTATTATTTATGGTTTCGTTTGCGAGGCCGCTGTTGACATTGCACCGACCGACCAATACGTATGTATGATTTATCGAGCTTTGTAAACAAATTTTCGTTGCATGAGATAGCTGTATGCGTGTTTAGTGTGACATTGTAATTTAAGGACGCTGTCACAAATCTACGTCACTCAAATTTAGGTATCTAACGTCGCCACGTGGTTCGCGGGAACATCACGCTCACGTAAACATAGCGCATTCCATTTTATAGACCATCTTCATACTTGATATTATTTTTAATTTATTACGAATTTTAAAAATTCATTTTTGTACTTTTATTAGTAGGTACAATTATTCTGATAACTATGTTAGTTAGTAACTAACTTTAAAAAAAGTGTGTGTTTTACAAAACCTCTAGGAATTGTATGCAATATCTAAGCTTTTTATGAAATGTTTAAAATACTTTTTTTAAGAATTATCATACATAATATGGCAATGTAAATCCGGCATTGTATACAATTCTTAGAAAATATGTATGTATGTTATATGTTATATGTATGTTATTCCGAGATACGGTCCGAAAACAACAGCTACCCCAAAAACCATGAAAAAGACACCCATGACGAAAACATGTAAAATTTTCGTCGGCGCCATCTTGGATTTTAGTTTTG
>CAJQZM010038620.1:12669-24091 GCA_907164665.1 Colias nastes
AAAATGACACCCATGACGAAAAGATGTAAAATTTTCGTCGGCGCCATTTTGGATTTAAGTTTTGTCAAATTGCTTTACCCCACCAATCCGTTCAACAACCCATAAAAAAGAGGATCTCAGTCAACGTAATTTTTAAAACATAATTTTAAATTAGGTACAAATAATTGGAATATGAAACTTATACAGTTTACTCTTATAAAGTATCAAATATTTCAAATCACGAAAACGACAGTGCACGCACAGTAATCTTTTTCTTATTCGTTTTTTATTTTTGGGACGAGGAGCGATACACCCGTCCTTCCAAGAGCGCTTCTGAGCGCGGTCTGACGACCCGCGACTCGCGAGAGCAAAATGTATGAAGAAATCGACAAGTATTTTTAATTTAGCTTATAATTGAAATAAAATTTTGATTTAGATTCATAAAAATTACACCATATATAAAGGACTATATATCCCTCAATAATTTATAGGTAAGAAGATAGATTATACTCTGTCCATTATATTATTTGCTTTTTGACAGCTTCACGCCTATGAAGGATTGTATTGTCTATGTTAAAATGTCATACAAATAATTATTGTACTTTATGGACATGCCCCGCCCACTTAGTGATTTCTACACAGAATTATTTAATGATGGGTCGATAGATTATAATAATCGATAGAAATACTCTGTAAAATGTATCCTATACAGAAAAACTCTTCTATTATGTTATATAATTTAAACATAAAGACAACCAAATTGTAAGATAGAAACCAATAAATAATAAAATATTAGTTTAGTTTAGTTTTAACATAAAATGCATACATATGTGGTCTTATTATTACATATCTTATTAGTATGTTTACGTTGTAATTATTATTTACGTACCTGATTCGATTTATGATAATATTTTGAATTTATAATTGAAATAGTATCACAATCGATAATCTTTTGTACATCACTTCTGGTATCACCCGTCGAGCTGTCAAAAAGCAATTCTTATAGTGGACAGACTATAGGCTTTTAATTTTCTTAAAATGGTACCGTTTTAGACCCCATTTTTTTGCATTTTATGCGATTATTGTGCTGGGAAAATCGTATTTCAGCGACAATTTTGTATGACGTCGTACCATTTTTATAAGATGAACGTAGAGCTGAATATATTATCTTTAAATTAAGATATTACTATGTTCTCACGTGTAATTGCTTTAAGTTAAAATGGTACCGAAAAACAGCGTGTTTTTGTAAAAATACGTAATAGCACCCATTAAGAGTTTTACTAAGTTATATTCTAATAGTAGATCTATGGGGCAGAATTATGAAGAGTGGAGATTCATTTATTTATTTATGCTTTATTGCTCAAGATAAACTACGAATTAAGACTTAACCTAGGATACATTTTGTGTTTATTTAATAAGAATATGTGATAGTGTTATTATTAGTCTGTATAATTAAAAAAGGTTAGGATGACTGTCAGTTTTGAATTAAAACTGAATACAATTAATGTATTTTTGAATTAGATAAAATGCATTGAAGTTATTTATAACATTTTTTTGAAGTGAAACTTCTTAAGGCGCGTTTAAAATATCAAGATTGCGTCATGGCAATACCGTCACGTCATCGTGTAAATACACGTCACGACGATTTGCCAAAGAAGTTTCACTTCTGAAACGTGTGCTTTGCACACACGCACTTATTTATGCTATAGGAGAGCATATCCTGATAACGTGTAGACAAAAGCTTATTACATCGCCAGCGACGCTATTGTCAACATTAATTTAGTGCCCTATTGATGAAAGCTGTTTGTCCAACAATCATTTATAAGCAATAGTTTGAATGATCAGTCGATAGGTACTCAGCTATAATTAGCGGCGATTAGAGCCGGTACAGTTCGGACGCGCACGAATGCATTTCCCATAGTCCAGACACCTGCGGGTTACAACGTTTATCGAGCTGCGTTTTACTGATGGTGCATTGAAGTGCATGGTTGATAAAACTATCCTTTGTAGAGTATGTTTCAAGTATTTTTGTTGAATATTTAAGTAAGAGGATATAATATAGAACATGATAAATACACCCCATTATATTCCTCGAAAAATATGAAATAAAGCTTAAGTGTTTTATGCAGAATAAGATGCTACAATAACTTATTTTTTTCGTACTAATAAAGATTTGTAGTAAAATAATCCAATATGTAACCAACTCAGAAGTGAACGCCCTTCGACATACAAAAACGTACCTATTTGTAATCGTAGTTCATTGCGTGTGTATGTCAGTATCCACCGACGACTTAGGCTTTGTACAAGAAACATCCATTTAAAAGCAATTTGTTAGCCATGTTGTAGTTGTACGTACGTACGGTGATGCTCGTCAATGCTATCGACGAGTTTAATTAACTTTTTGTCTCAACTCTTTGGTGATGGATAACTATTGGTGTGAGACTGGATCGTTTTGTTTTCTGACTTTTATACTGGGGTTTTACTGGATACAAGCTGCTCAAATTCGAAGCGTAGAGTTGTATAGTTACAAATATAAATAGTGAGATTTTGACCTTAGAGCATGAATGCCCTATTGAATTAAGCAAGTAGAACCGGAGAATTAGCCAAGATATACACAAGTGTGTATGCGAAATATTTACAACGGTAAAGCTTTACCTGTGTTTAAGAATAAAATAAAATAAATGCTCAATAACAACAGAACACTGCAAGATAATAATTATATTTTAAAACAACGATGTTTTTATTACATTCATTTTACACATTTTCTCCGTGAGATCGTTATCTATCCTCACTGTTAATGGCGATGGAACATTTCACACGTACCACGAGATAATTGCGCTTGACCGCTCTCATCGGTCAAGTTCGCGGGCTGCGCTTGCGCAATTGCGATACTTTGCGCGTCTAGCCGCTCGGCCGCATGCCTGCGACGTCATGACTCATCACGAATGTCACTGCGAATGTTTTGTATGCGCATACGCTACGTATTCCACGTTTGTTTGTTTATTTGATTATTTGATGCGTCGAGAGGCTTGAAATGATTGAGGAGGTGTAGGCTCTATGTGAAGGTTTCGATTCGTTTTGTATGGATTTTAATGAATGTTTGTTAGATTATTCATAGTGCAATTATAAGAACTAAATGTGCTTGAAGTTTAGCATTGAACAATTTATTGCCGGATATAGAAGTACAACACTAATCTTATTGTTCTTATTCAAATTAGCAGACAATACGGTACTATTCATAGCCGTTATTAAGCATATTGGATAATTTCTTTAGCAAAATAAAAAAGCACGATTAGATCCACATTATTGTCTCACTTCCTAGAGCCGCTGCGTGGGCGCACATCCCATTATTGTTCATGTGTGGGTACGTCGAGTCGAGTGTGTGACGAGTGATTACGGCTACACGGAACGTGGTAACAAAGAAGTCGCCGATTACGAAGCTATGGGTATCCAAACAATAACATTCTTATGCAAATGTGTAAGAATGCATTTGAACAAAAACATCCATTAATCGAAATCGAAGTCGGGGCGTGCTCGCCTCTCATTTTACTTCCATTTAATTGCTTTTTGATCATCGGTAATAGTGGTATAAATGCACCGATTAAATTTTTTTTGTTTGTTTTTATTGCTATCAAATAAAATGTCGGATATATTGTTTGAATTAAAAATGTTTAATGACGTCAATTTAAGTAAACGCTCTATTGGCTCCCAGCCAAGTTATTTTTAATACTTTTATTTAAATAACGAAGTCGGAATTCCTCTTGTGGCTAATAAAATTATAATCGGCAATCTAAATCATCTAATGTTACATCTTTTGTTCGAAACATATCGGATAAGGAGCGATATAAATCTATACTTAAATTTATAATGATGCTATCATATTAGTGTCAGGTTACAATTAACATTTTTTCAACAAAGCTCGTGCACAAATGAATAATGGCATTAAAGGTAGTAATATTCAAAAGGCTTTACGCTCACTTTGATGCAATCCTAAGTTTTACTGACTCTTACGGCTATCGGGGGCGTTTAATTGCTAAAATAAATAACGCATTTGATTTATCGACTTAATTAATTTTAAACACCCAATCCGCTCGTATATTTTTACAATAAATTTTGTTACTTAATTGTTTTAAGAATGCAAGCAATATTTGTGGAACGGCCCTGTGTTGTTTTAATGAATTTGCAAATATGAACAGATGTCATGTTTGTTGTAACATATATTTTACGAATAAATAAGCTCATTTAATTGCTTATTATCAAATACGTTACGAAGTATGGTTGTGTTGTAATTGTACATGAAAGCTAACGTTCCAGTTTCTGTCTGGAAAGTCGTTAATGTAATAAAATTTGAACTTGAAACTTTCGGGTAAGGGTTAAATTACACAATGTGTATACGATTCAAATAGAGGCGATATCACATAATAGTGTTTTGTGTCGTGCGAATATTCGAGAATAGTTATTTGGAAGCGGGCGTTCGTGTCTTTTAATCCCACTTGACATGGCCGGGAGCGGTTACGAGGGTAGCATATCGTTGTTTTATGGACAAACGTCACTATGCGCCCTTTTTGCGTGGTCGCGCGCGACGCGTGCGGCCCTGTGTTGTGTTTTTTTACGAGATGCTCGTACGTGTTTTATCTCGTGAATGACTATCGTCATACATTATTTACGAGCTACAGCGACGTGGTTGGGTATTTTCTTGACAGTTATCACTGGCGTGCCGCGCATACTGACCTATTTATTTCGGGGGTTTATATTCTGCTCTATATCGGCTTTATTTAAGAGTGCATTTGAAATCTTATCAATATTAAACTGTGTGGTATTGACGTTGTTTGTATCGCACAATACAGAAACACACGAGTAATTGTTAACCTGTTAACGAGATACGCTTAGCGCCACAAACGGATCATATTCAATTGATCTTTAATTAATCGCTACATTAGCATATCAGTCACACTGCTAAAGCTAAGGAGAATTTAGCATGAATAGAATATGATATTGTTCTAAAATTAGGCGATAGACAGATATGTGCTTGAGTTTGAGATATATTTTGCTTGTTACTAGCAACTACTTAAAAAAATTTTAACAACTAGTGAATTTCCAGAGATGCATATAAACTAACTTAGAAGTTTTGCAAACATGTTTTAAAACATATTTCAAACAGATTTAGCCCTTAGATTTGCAAAGCTTTCAATAGAAAATAACAATAAACTAATAACGACAACCAAGTTGGTTCAAGTATGATTAACAAAACCTTACCAAAGAGTCGACCGAACGAAGTCGCGGGCACCAGCTAGTAATATATATAACTGGAGTATATTCTCTGCACAGTGTGTTGCGTAACGTTCCGCGAATCGCAACTATAAAGCTGTACATAGCATTCGTCAGCTGCGAGTGACATGTGCGCGTCACCCAAGATGCAGCAGGATTTTCCGACCAATTTGGCGCACTGCGCGGCACCTGTTAACTTTTTATATGAAATCTGTTTGAAGTATGCCATTAGCGTGGCGCGAGCCCGTATGCTCTGAGCGTATGTTGGACAGATAAGCACTAATAGACACTTGGTGCATGCGCCTCTGGTTTTTGGCTTCTCTGAGTTTTACTGCAGTTTTTTGGGCCTTACAGTAGCTGTTAAGATAAAATTGCGTATACCTAACTAATGAAGTATTAAATGCGTTTGAACTTTGGAATACTGATGTATGTTATGAAGTTAAGTAGTCTATAAATATAATATTTTTCTTCTTATCATCTAAACTGTGTGGTTTGCGTTTCATGCAAATCAATTCATTTATTACATACAGTTGTTCGCATGCAAGCTGTTCTCGATTTCCTAAAATACCATTTCCAAAAGCTCCAATAAAATCTAAATAGTTAAACCAGCTACCGCAGGCTTTATCGACCCTTATCACTGGACAGGTGCGCCGCACATTGCGTTCAGTGCTCGCTATAACGATATTTTTCCCAAAATTGCGAGCAAGGTATGCACTCTCATTTAAATCCAGTCGCAGGCTGAACCGCTCGGCCCCGTTATGTCATAGTTGAAGAAACATCCCGCCGCACCACCGCAACATTTCCGCGACTCGTGTGTTCGCCAAGTTTTCAACTCGGTTGAGCTTCATGGAATAGCTATTCGGAAATTTCAGCAACGCATATGCAAATGTCAGCTCTCGACACTGATTGTACGAGTGGCACGGGGAAAATTCATGCATTTACATTAAATTTCGCCGAAATTGGATCCGCGCCGTACTTTATATACGGCGTCACGTGCGTGCAATATTTACGATTTTCAATCACATCTGTTACTTGTGCGGTTACACGTTTGTGTGCGATAGTTATTGCGGCCGTTTGAATAGACACGGAATAATTAGTGATATGTGTCGCGCGTAATTTGTGCGTCTAATGCGTTGCTAGGCGCTACGGGATTTGTGTTACGCTCCCGTTTTGATTAGTCTAATTGCTATTGGTGATGATGACTCAAAGCAAGCATTTTATTCTAAAATGTTTCTATTAGAAAATATTGTGATTTATAATCGCAAATTTTGTGAAGGAAATATTGAAAGCAAGGTTTCATCTTTATTCCTAACTTAGATTGTTTAATTCTACTATAGACAATTCGTTTTTCAACTTTTAACTTAAAATGACTTACTACCTTACCTATTATATTTAAATAAAGTTCGCCCGAAGAAGCAATCATTTTCAACATTTTACTATGTTTCTTACCTTGTTTCAGTCAAATATAGAATTACAAGCATAATTTATGTCGAGTTGATTAAACGTTTTGCTGTAAAACTTCCGAAACGTCTTAAATAGTATCGCCATCATCGTATAAAGTAACTCGAGATTTCCTGGTGTAAAGGCGAGTTTAATGGCACTTGTTATCGATACTGTACCATTCTCGGTAGATTTTCTAATCGAATGATTGTTTAGCACGACTCCCTCGCGTCGCTACCACAACAGCGCTCCGTTAAATGAATGCGAACCACATTAATTACAGTTTTACTACTAGTTTTATGGCCACTCTTTATCGGCTCTTGTGATTAAGAGTTTTAACTTGGATTTCAATGATGACTCAATCACGCTTCGGCATTCGCTGAGCGTATGTTATGAAACTTTCAATTTACGCGCTCATAAAATTCCAATACTAATTAACGATTATTATTTATAAGTTTATGTTGCGAGCGGAAAGTAGCGTTCTGTTTTAATAGAAATATATTATGATTATGTGCAGTGAATGTACGTATATGTGATGCATTCTCTTGTTTTACCTCATAACTTGCACGTATCTATTACAAACATAAATGCAGCCCTATGTATAACGAGAATTGTGGGCATCACAGGGGAAGTGAACTTGGCCAATGATATTCGATACATCATATTGAATCTCACAGTTTCACGACTCGCAGCATCGCTCCATATTCCGCCCAAGGATATTGTGTATCACAAGTGGGTCGACCGTTGTCTCTAATTTGCTGCGAGTGGTGTCTAGGAAAGGCAATAAATTGGTGCAAGAGATCGATCGGCGCGCGCGCACAAATCATTACGGCACGTCAAAACAATGGTTAGTGGGCACGGCTGCGGGGGCGATCGTGCGGCCACCCGTCGGCGCTGTGTGAATGGTACAGGAGGTTAGGAAGAATTGTCCCGGAAAATAGATAAGAAAGAACATTCCAGAAGAAATCTGTGTTGTTAAGTCACAAGAGTCCTTTAAAGTGGGTACAATGTTCCAGTTTATCTGACGTTTAACTATCTACATGTATGATTATGTACAGTGAATTTGTTGTTATGTCTATTACATAAAGATAAATAGGCAATCGATAGCACCAAAATTAACGTGTGTGCATTATGACTTTGTTGTTAGATGTCTCGATTGCAATGAAATACTATTTGACTTGTTATAATGGGCATATTTGTTGGATGCCTCTCTCATCGTTTTGAAAGGATATAATTTTAAAACAGGTGATTAAATTTGTAGTGTTTATTCCATTATTATTTTTAATTGCAATCTCTTTTAATTTAGCCGTGAACCTAAATTCTCACTATCGACCGATGCAATATTTTATACACAAAGAATAAATGGGTTGGGAAAAGATGTAATCACGTCTCTTTTATATTTTAATAGCTCGATTTTCTGCATAACGTGTTAGTCATTTTTACCCTGAGGATATGGAAATTCATTTTAGCTGCGGTAAGGTTTAGATAGAAAACAGTTTTGCTGCGATAAGTTGACCTACTTTACTAGTAAGGTTGTACGATCTAGGATCTTGACTGCATACATCATGCGCCGTGTCTTGTTATATCGTCAATCAGTGAATTTACATCTTTACCCATAACTATTGTATGAAACGTTTTATGTGCCTTAAATTTTATGAAAGTCATGAAGATAAAGTTGTCTTCAGATAGAAGATTGTGTAGTAATGTTATACATAGACGCGTATATTAAAATGCCCTTTACAAGTAAGTAAAGCCGTTAATTGCAATTTAATTAAATGCAAATGTAAAAAAGTTATAATTAATTTAATACAATTAAGTGCTTTTCCGGATTTAAAATATGTGTAGATAATTTCTTGTAATATCGTACTGCTATCTGAAACAGTCAATTTGTAATGTAGATTAAAATAAGAATTTATTTATTATGTGCGTTTAAGTGTCTATTTATAACCGATGCAAAAACAATTATCTGAACCAATTACAGTATCAATGCATATTTAATCTCGCCGAAGTATGAATATTACTACTATAAGAATTTAATTAACATTACGACAGCGTCAATTCATTACTCGAATTAACGAAATTAATCAGCGGGTGCGTAATCGCATCGCGGGTAATGTAATCGAATGGGTATTACGAGAACCTGTCTCTCGGTCAGGTGGGAAAAAAAGATGAATGAATAAGTTTTTGTTGTCACTGTTTCCGGCAAAGGGTCTGGTCGCACGCCGCGTGGAGAATCGAGCTACGCGTCGGCCCGTCGCGCACTCGCTTTACGCTCCAACGGGCAATGTGAAATGGAATGACGCTTCGAATGGTAACAGTATTCGGTGGTGCCGATCCTTGTTTTTGTTCAGGGTCTATTGGTGGCGTTGGTGAAGGTGCATAGCTGCAGCGTGAATAGCCTGTGACGATGGCTATAACGTTAAATTTTGTTGCTACTAGCAATGGAATTTGGATCGTGAACTAAATACTTACATGGTGCTTAAATACGCGATCGAATTGCGTATTAGACGATTCTTTAACTTTAGCTTTTGTCTTTTGATAGGATTGCGTTAATCTGCGATCAAAGCGATTAGGTACTTCCCATGACCTTAGTCTAACTACGGAGTACGCATCTACTACATATAACATTCCACGCACAAAGGGACTCGAGAGCCTATTCACTGCACATTCTGTAGACAGACATGGGACTGCTCATTTCCAGATCGGTTGGCGCGCCGATTAAACACAATCTAGTAACTCGTGTTATATAACCGGCTAATACACTTTTATTGGCAGCAATCAATATATCCCTTTCACCATTCGACATTTCAGTGAGTTGCTTCACAAAGGGTGAACGTAACTAAGAACATGTATTGACCCGACTCGTTGGGCCCGCTTCCGTAGTATTGTCACGCCATGCTGTAGCTAATTCTGCTCCTTCACGGATAGACCAATTTTGAAAGACAGCGCCCCGAATTGATTACGTTTTTTAATTGAGTCGACAAGTTGATTGGGAAATGAATAGCTGATTAAAATTGGTCCGTTTTTGTAGTTTTATGGGCTGCTATGACCTTGTTTTGGTTTCGGTAATGCTCTGTTTGAATGGATAAATTGGTCAAAGAAGCGTAATTAACGTGTTTGTGATGATACAAAAAAGTGGGAAAGTTTTGAGCTTGAAGTTGTAATTTTTTGTGTAACTAATCGCCAAAATAATACCTAGCAATAAAATGAGATATCTGGTATAAAAAATAAGTTTAAAGCATTTACGACGACTTAGGAATATAAACGTTTGAAAAAGAAGTGGACTGAAAGTTTACATCAACAATTATATTTAATTAAAACAGTATTTAATAGCATCCAAAGAAGTCATCTTTTAATACGTATACAGTCAATTAACCCTCATCTGTTACCATTTACGATATCACGGTGCATTTACATCAAACGAACATAGAGCGAGAACAAGAGCAAGAGCATTTCTTTCGTGAGCTTTAAACGAATACTCGTATTCAGTTTTGTTCAATACAAGAACATTGCATAGAATCTTTTCGAACGCACTACGAACAATGTAAGAAAGCTCTACGCCTGTTTACACTTAAAGAATTTGACATAGTGGGGTAAGAATGTGCATTCGCTCGTTTGATGTAAATGCACCGTTACAAAAAGTCGAGCGGGCAGAACATTGGCCGGCGCGATTACGCAACGGTACACGCAAAGTGCTCATCTCTGACGTCGCTGAGGAGATAAAAAAGTGAAGAGCTGTAAGGCGAAGCAACAGGTAGACGCCCAATTAGGGGAGCGCAATCAAGTCGGCGACGAGCATTGGGGGCGCAAAAAGTGCACTCTGTCGCTCTGTTCGCCACTTCTAGCGCACTTTTTGCGAGCTAAACGATCTGATACATCATGATCGAATGAATAATCGGTGAGTACTTTTAGAAAGTAAGATTATTGATGAGTTTTGAAGGGATAGAAGTTCATTTGATGTTGTTTTTAGTCACACAGGTACTTATACATGTCGGAGAATTTAAATAACTCTCCATAATTAATTATAATTAGGTAGATATGTGAAATAATATTAAATAATGACTCAGTGCGCACACCTTGCGCGGTCGATGGTAGTACCGAGACTATATTATCATCGAGCTACTGACTCAAGGAATATAAACCATAGCATGGCCCGTAAACCCATGCATTTCATATCAATTCAATATCGACATTATCTTGTACACAATAGAGTACATTATAATAGGAAGGTATAGCCACATAACAACTACTCTGTTATGATTCTCTCACACGGCCATTCTGACAACGAGCGCGTTCTCGCGCGAACAATTCGACAAGTAATTTTGCGAGATTACTTCTGCGTCGCATTTCATTTGTTATATTCACTCTTTTCCCTTCACGGTTTGTAACTTTTCGCACCGACTCTCAAATTATTACTCATCATCGTCATCAACGGTGATATCAACAACTGCTACTGTCGCCTAAAGGCGAAGCTTTGAATGTATTGTGTGTGTGTATTATATTGTAAGTGTAGAGCTCTAAACAAATACTGGAACTACATGCAGCGCGGAGCCTGACATGTACTGTAGTCACATGAAGCGCAATGCTTCGCACAAAATCTGGAACTACATACAGCGCGGAGCCTCATATGTACTGTGACTACAAGGAGCTTAAAGCTACCCACAACAACAGGAACTACACGAAGCGCAAAGCTTCCAATGTACTGTGATCACAAGGAGCGCAATGCTACCCACAA
>CAJQZM010038620.1:35251-52958 GCA_907164665.1 Colias nastes
AAAATTGGTCTATCCGTGAAGGAGCAGAATTAGCTACAGCATGGCGTGACAATACTACGGAAGCGGGCCCAACGAGTCGGGTCAATACATGTTCTTAGTTACGTTCACCCTTTGTGAAGCAACTCACTGAAATGTCGAATGGTGAAAGGGATATATTGATTGCTGCCAATAAAAGTGTATTAGCCGGTTATATAACACGAGTTACTAGATTGTGTTTAATCGGCGCGCCAACCGATCTGGAAATGAGCAGTCCCATGTCTGTCTACAGAATGTGCAGTGAATAGGCTCTCGAGTCCCTTTGTGCGTGGAATGTTATATGTAGTAGATGCGTACTCCGTAGTTAGACTAAGGTCATGGGAAGTACCTAATCGCTTTGATCGCAGATTAACGCAATCCTATCAAAAGACAAAAGCTAAAGTTAAAGAATCGTCTAATACGCAATTCGATCGCGTATTTAAGCACCATGTAAGTATTTAGTTCACGATCCAAATTCCATTGGTAGTAGCAACAAAATTTAACGTTATAGCCATCGTCACAGGCTATTCACGCTGCAGCTATGCACCTTCACCAACGCCACCAATAGACCCTGAACAAAAACAAGGATCGGCACCACCGAATACTGTTACCATTCGAAGCGTCATTCCATTTCACATTGCCCGTTGGAGCGTAAAGCGAGTGCGCGACGGGCCGACGCGTAGCTCGATTCTCCACGCGGCGTGCGACCAGACCCTTTGCCGGAAACAGTGACAACAAAAACTTATTCATTCATCTTTTTTTCCCACCTGACCGAGAGACAGGTTCTCGTAATACCCATTCGATTACATTACCCGCGATGCGATTACGCACCCGCTGATTAATTTCGTTAATTCGAGTAATGAATTGACGCTGTCGTAATGTTAATTAAATTCTTATAGTAGTAATATTAATACTTCGGCGAGATTAAATATGCATTGATACTGTAATTGGTTCAGATAATTGTTTTTGCATCGGTTATAAATAGACACTTAAACGCACATAATAAATAAATTCTTATTTTAATCTACATTACAAATTGACTGTTTCAGATAGCAGTACCTACGATATTACAAGAAATTATCTACACATATTTTAAATCCGGAAAAGCACTTAATTGTATTAAATTAATTATAACTTTTTTACATTTGCATTTAATTAAATTGCAATTAACGGCTTTACTTACTTGTAAAGGGCATTTTAATATACGCGTCTATGTATAACATAACTACACAATCTTCTATCTGAAGACAACTTTATCTTCATGACTTTCATAAAATTTAAGGCACATAAAACGTTTCATACAATAGTTATGGGTAAAGATGTAAATTCACTGATTGACGATATAACAAGACACGGCGCATGATGTATGCAGTCAAGATCCTAGATCGTACAACCTTACTAGTAAAGTAGGTCAACTTATCGCAGCAAAACTGTTTTCTATCTAAACCTTACCGCACCTAAAACGAATTTCCATATCCTCAGGGTAAAAATGACTAACACGTTATGCAGAAAATCGAGCTATTAAAATATAAAAGAGACGTGATTACATCTTTTCCCAACCCATTTATTCTTTGTGTATAAAATATTGCTTCGGTCGATAATGAGAATTTAGGTTCACGGCTAAATTAAAAGAGATTGCAATTAAAAATAATAACGGAATAAACATTACAAATTTAATCATCTGTTTTAAAATTATATCCTTTCAAAACGATGAGAGAGGCATACAACAAATATGCCCGCTATAACAAGTCAAATAGTATTTCATTGCAATCGAGACATCAAACAACGTAGTCGTAATGTACTCACGTTTTGGTGCTATCGATTGTCTATTTATAAAATACATGTAGATAGTTAAACGTCCTCTAAACTGCAACATTGTACCCACTTTAAAGGACTCTTGTGACTTAACAACACAGATTTCTTCTGGAATGTTCTTTCTTATCTATTTTTCCGGGACAATTCTTCCTTACCTCCACTGCACCATTCACACAGCGCCGACGGGTGGCCGCACGATCGCCCCCGCAGCCGTGCCCACTAACCATTGTTTTGACGTGCCGTAATGATTTGTGCGCGCGCGGCGATCGATCTCTTGCACCAATTTATTGCCTTTCCTAGACACCACTCGCAGCAAATTAGAGACAACGGTCGACCCACTAGTGATACACAATATCCTTGGGCGGAATATGGAGCGATGCTGCGAGTCGTGAAACTGTGAGATTCAATATGATGTATCGAATATCAATGGCCAAGTTCACTTCCCCTGTGATGCCCACAATTCTCGTTATACATAGGGCTGCATTTATGTTTGTAATAGATACGTGCAAGTTATGAGGTAAAACAAGAGAATGCATCACATATACGTACATTCACTGCACATAATCATAATATATTTCTATTAAAACAGAACGCTACTTTCCACTCGCAACATAAAATTATAAATAATAAACGTTAATTAGTATTGGAATTTTATGAGCGCGTAAATTGAAAGTTTCATAACATACGCTCAGCAAATGCCGAAGCGTGATTGAGTCATCATTGAAATCCAAGTTAAAACTCTTAATCACAAGAGCCGATAAAGAGTGGCCATAAAACTAGTAGTAAAACTGTAATTAATGTGGTTCGCATTCATTTAACGGAGCGCTGTTGTGGTAGCGACGCGAGGGAGTCGTGCTAAACAATCATTCGATTAGAAAATCTACCGAGAATGGTACAGTATCGATAACAAGTGCCATTAAACTCGCCTTTACGCCAGGAAATCTCGAGTTACTTTATACGATGATGGCGATACTATTTAAGACGTTTCGGAAGTTTTACAGCGAAAAACATTTAATCAACTCGACATAATTATGCTTGTAATTCTATATTTGACTGAAACAAGGTAAGAAACAATAAAATGTTCGAAATTATTGCTTCTTCGGAAAAATTAAACAAATATATGGTGAAGGTAGTTAGTCCTTTAAGTTAAAAGTATAGAAACGAATTTTCGATATAATAACTAACCAATTTAAATTAGGAATAAGGATGAAAACATGCATTCAATATTTTTACCAAAAAAATTTGCTATTATAAATCATAATATTTTCTAATGGAAACATTTTAGAATAAAATTATTGCTTTTCATCATCACCAATAGCAACGTTAATATTAGACTAGATAATCAAAACGGGAACGTAACACAAATCCCGTAGCGACTAGCAACGCATTAGACGCACAAATCACGCGCGACACATATCACTAATTATTCCGTGTCTATTCAAACGGCCGCAATAACTATCGCACACAAACGTGTAACCGCACAAGTAACAGATGTGATTGAAAATCGTAAATATTGCACGCACGTGACGCCGTATATAAAGTACGGCGCGGATCCAATTTCGGCGAAATTTAATGTAAATGCATGAATTTTCCCCGTGCCACTCGTACAATCAGTGTCGAGAGCTGACATTTGCATATGCGTTGCTGAAATTTCCGAATAGCTATTCCATGAAGCTCAACCGAGTTGAAAACTTGGCGAGCACACGAGTCGCGGAAATGTTGCGGTGGTGCGGCGGGATGTTTCTTCAACTATGACATAACGGGGCCAAGCGGTTCAGCCTGCGACTGGATATAAATGAGAGTGCATACCTTGCTCGCAATTTTGGGAAAAATATCGTTATAGTGAGCAGTGAACGCAATGTGCGGCGCACCTGCCCAGTGATAAGGGTCGGTAAAGCCTGTGGTAGCAGGTTTAACTGTTTAGATCAGTCTTTCCCAACGTGGGCGATAACGCCCCCTTGTGGGCGCTGCAGGCCTAAAAGGGGGCGGTAAGAGACCCAGAAAAAAAAGGGGGCGTTGTGTAGGGCTTTGGGGTCGATTTATAATTTCATCTACCTAGCTAGGAAGACTCTTAGACACCGACTGAGCTCTCGACTTCGAGAGTCGACATCTTGTGAACATCAACTAATATTAATTAAGATATAGCTCAAACTCGGTTCGATATAATAGACCGCGGGCAATCATGTTTTAACAAGTTTTTGTTAAATAATCCGATTTGTACATTCCTGTATCAATCGGCTGGTTCTATAATACCTACTTGTTCTTGCTTGTCGAGTACGATTGGGCGTCGAATGAGATAAACGAGTTTATGCACGTTTGTCTTATTCCTGTTGGTGCGTGCTGCTTATGCAATCCTATATAAACGACGTAAATTTATTTTATTTTCATTTGCGGTTTCGCGCATAATAGATAAGCAGTACTTGATTTCAACACTTACGTATTTCTCAAAACAAAACAATGTCGGAAGTAAAAAAGAAGAGACGGCAATACTCTGCGGAATATATTAAATTCGGATTTATTGAAAATCCCACAAACCCGTCGTCGCCTTTGTGTCTTCTATGTCTAAAAACATTTTCGAACGAAGCAATGAAGCCTTCAAGACTGCAAGATCATTTGAATAAAATGCATCCAGATAAGAAAGACAAGAATGTACCTAGAGAAGAAGCATAATACTCAGCCAAGTGTATCAAAACTATTTTCGGCGGCTGCTAAGCAAGATGACGGCGGACTTCGAGCTTCGTACAATATCTCTTTGTTAATTGCTCAAAAAGGCAAACCACACAACATCGGAGAAGAGTTAATTTTGCCAGCAATAAAGGAAGTAATAACTACTGTGCTTCATAAACCGGCCGCAGATATTATTCGAAAAATTCCTTTGAGTAATAATTCTGTGCAAAGACGAATTGATGAAATGGCTGAAAACATTGAAGAATCATTGTGAAATCATCTGAGGACTAGTCAATTCTCAATTCAGCTCGATGATTCCACTTTAACAACTAATGAAGCGTTGTTGCTATCTTACGGGAGGTTTATTAAAGATGAGAAAATACGTGAAGAACTATTTTTTGCCAGAAATTTGGAGACAGATACAAAAGGCGAAACCATATTCAATACATTGGAAAAGTTTTGTGAAGAGAAAGAGATTCCTTTGAAAAATATTATATCAGTTGCTACGGATGGCGCTCCGGCTATGACAGGGCGCCATAAAGGCTTCATAGCGTACTTAAAGAATAAAATTCCAGATGTCCTTGCTATACATTGCGTTATTCATAGACAACATTTGGTTGCTAGAAACTTAAGTGAACGACTATTTCAATCACTGCAATATGTCATCAAAGCAGTCAATAAAATCCGTAGCAGCTCTTTGAATGATAGATTATTTCATCAGCTTTGTGCTACTAATGACGAAGATTTCAACCGTTTGTTGCTTCATACTGAAGTTCGTTGGTTGTCAAGAGGCAATTGTCTGATTCGATTTTACAACCTGTTTGACTCTGTGATAGAGTTCTTGGAAACTAAAGATACAGAACTGCGCAACAAGCTCATAACATCAAAGAATGATATAGCTTACATGACAGACCTGTATAAATTGTTCAACGACATGAACCTCCAACTGCAAGGCGATGAACTAAATTTAATTAAAACAAAAAATGTCGTTGCTGCTTTCGCAGCCAAACTGCTTCTGCACAAAAAGAATATGGGCAGACGTGAGTTTCACAATTTTCCGAATTTATCAGTATTCTGCAGTAAAGACGACTTGTTTGCTTACTGCCAACATTTGGAAAACCTCCACATTGACTTCACCGAACGATACCAGGACATTTTAAACTTGGAAATACCAGACTGGGTGTTGGATCCGTTTTCAAATGTCAACACAGCAATGTCACCTCAGCTGGAAGAAGAACTTATAGAATTGACAACAAACGAAGAAACAAAAATCAAGTTCAAAAATGGATATCAAGAATTTTGGCTACAAAAACCGATCCCGCAATTGTACCCTGGATTGTGGTCAATTGTTCAACGATTCTTGATAGCATTCCCATCGTCATATTTGTGTGAACGTGGATTTAGTGCTGTGGCAACGCTGCTTACTAAAAAGAGAAATCGTTTGCGTGTTACCGAACGTGGCGACTTGCGGCTGTTTTTGAGTAAATTGGATCCTGATATCAACAAACTTATTGAACAGCACCAGATTCAACCTTCACATTAGTTTTTATATAAGAATTGATTATGTTTGTTTTATTTTCAATAAAAGATACTCTATCCGAATACTATAAAGTTGCGTTTCAATAATCAGTTATAAGTACTTAGCGGTTTTTAAGTATGTTTAAAAAGGGGGGCGTTAAAAAATAATTTATTCTTAAAGTGGGCAGTAGACAAAAAAAGGTTGGGAACCCCTGGTTTAGATAGAATTCGATCTTTTGCAAATGGTATTTTAAGAAATCGAGAACAGCTTGCATGCGAACAACTGTATTAATAAAATTGAATTGATATGCATGAAACGCAAACCACACAGTTTAGATGATAAGAAGAAAAATATTATATTTATACTACTACTTAACTTCATAGCATACATCAGTATACCAAAGTTCAAACGCATATAATACTTCATTAGTTGTACGTAACTTTATCTTAACAGCTACTGTAAGACCCAAAAAACCGCAGTAAAAACTCAGAGAAGCCAAAAACCAGAGGCGCATGCACCAAGTGTCTATTAGTGCTTATCTGTCCAACATACGCTCAGAGCATACGGGCTCGCGCCACGCTAATGGCATACTCCAAACAGATTTCATATAAAAAGCTAACAGGTGCCGCGCAGTGCGCCAAATTGGTCGGAAAATCCTGCTGCATCTTGGGTGACGCGCACATGTCACTCGCAGCTGACGAATGTTATGTACAGCTTTATAGTTGCGATTCGCGGAACGTTACGCAACACACTGTGCAGAGAATATACTCCAGTTATATATATTACTAGCTGGTACCCGCGACTTCGTTCGGTCAACTCTATGGTAAGGTTATGTTACTCAATCATACTTGGACGAACTGAGTTGTCGTTATTAGTTTTTTTTTACTGTTATTTTCTATTGAAAGCTGTGCAAATCTATCTAAGGACTAAATCTGTTTGCAATATGTTTTAAAACATGTTTGCAAAACTTCTAAGTTAGTATTAAATACATCTCTGGCAATTCACTAGCTGTTCAAATTTTTTTAAGTAGTTGCTAGTAACAAGCGAAATATATCTCAAACTCAAGCACATATCTGTCTATCGCCTAATTAAAGAACAATATCATATTCTATTCATGCTAAATTCTCCTTAGCTTTAGCAGAGTGACTGATATGCTAATGTAGCGATTAATTAAAGATCAATTGAATATGATCCGTTTGTGGCGCTAAGCGTATCTCGTTAACAGGTTAACAATTACTCGTGTGTTTCAGTAGGTATTGTGCTATACAAACAACGTCAATACCACACAGTTTAATATTGATAAGATTTCAAATGCACCCTTAAATAAAGCGGAGATATAGAGCGGAATATAAACCGCCGAAATAAATAGGTCAGTATGCGCGGCACGCCAGTGATAACTGTCAAGAAAATACCCAACCACGTCGCTGTAGCTCGTAAATAATGTATGACGATAGTCATTCACGAGATAAAACACGTACGAGCATCTCGTAAAAAAACACAACACAGGGCCGCACGCGTCGCGCGCGACACGCAAAAAGGGCGCATAGTGACGTTTGTCCATAAAACAACGATATGCTACCCTCGTAACCGCTCCCGGCCATGTCAAGTGGGATTAAAAGACACGAGCGCCCGCTTCCAAATAACTAATCTCGAATATTCGCACGACACAAAACACTATTATGTGATATCGCCTCTATTTGAATCGTATACACATTGTGTAATTTAACCCTTACCCGAAAGTTTCAAGTTCAAATTTTATTACATTAAGAGCCCATGATTCTGAAAGTTTAGGCATTTTAGGCACTGAGACTCGCTCGCGCCCGGGTTGCGCAGGAGCCGGCGCGACATGAACTCCGGTGACCTATGGAGACGGGCGAGCACGCCACAGTATACATAAATCAGTAGTTCGATTTTATTTGCTATCGTAGGAATGTTGTTGATAAATAAATTGACTACTTATCCTATACCATTAAACGAGCAATATTTGCATATTTATATATTTGTTTGTATATATACAGTGTGGAAATTTTCGATGTGCCCTAAAAGGAAAGTACTTGAAATACTAGGGATAGCAAATTTTTCTGAAAGGAAACATTCCTTTTTCAAATTTTATTTTATTATTCAAATCGATAGAAACAATATAAAAGATAATTTATTGTTAATTTCTCGTAAAAATATTTGCTCTTAGAAATAAAAATATCATGTTTCTTATTGTAGCATCAACATCATCTAAACATAAAGAACGCTTCTGGTTTATTGGTCTATTTTATAAATACATTTAAAGTTTAAAATGAAACTCGTTCTGGATACATTAATAATTTATTTTCTTCTGAAAATATTGGTAGGTAATAATAATTAAAAGTAAAACAAATAAAAAAGGCAAAATAATAATTGAATTTTGTAAATTGAAGTCTTGCACCGCAAACATGTACTTTAAGGACGCTGTCACATACATATCTGCGTTACTCAAATTTAGGTATCTAATAACGTCGCAACGTGGTGCGCGGGAACATCACGCTCACGTAAACATAGCACATTCCATTTTATAGACCATCTTCATACTTGATATTATTTTATTTTTTTATTTTTATTGAAATTGATTCTAGAAGATTACTGGGAACTTTAAAAATTCATTTTGTTATTTTTATTAGTAGGTACGATCCTGTATTCAACCAACTTAAAAAAGTGTGACTATTTTACAACAATTTGAATAATAATCAATTAATGAATTGTATTATTGTATACAATGTCGAAGCTTATTAAGAAATGAATAAAATACTTTTTTATGAATTATTAATTATTATCATACATCATAATATTATGTTACCGGCAATATATTAAACCCTTCTTAGTAAATGTATGTTATTCCGAGAAACGGTCGGAATGAAATTATAATCGTCACATTACCTATGATATCTTTAAATCTTAACTTTTCCTAAGTAGCAAATGTGGGTGGTTTTTGGGGTAGCGATTAACCAATATGAGGTCAAAACTAAAATCCAAGATGGCGCCGACAAAAATTTGAAATGATTTCGTCATGGGTGTCATTTTCAAAGAGTTGGAGTAGCTATTAATCAATATGAGGTCAAATCTAAAATCCAAAATGGCGCCGACGATAATTTGACATCATTTCGTCACGGGTGTCATTTTCATGGTTTTTGGGGTAGCTATTAACCAATATGAGGTCAAAATCAAAATCCAAGATGGCGCTGACGAAAATTTGACATCTTTTCGTGATGGGTGTCTTTTTCATGGTTTTTGGGGTAGCTATTTACCAATATGAGGTCAAAACTAAAATCCAAGATGGTTTCGACGAAAATTTTACATCTTTACGGCATGAGTGTCATTTTCAAGGTTTTTGAGACAGCTATTTACAAATCCCCAATGTTACCGTCGATAATTTGGTATATTTTTCTTACTCCTTTAAAGTAAACTTAAATAAAATAAAATAACAAAAACGTTTACAACTACAGTTTTGTAGACAGTCTTAAAAAAACAATTTTAAAGAACATTGAAATGCATATTTAGAAATGTAATATATATAAAACGTAACTCTGTGGCAATCATGTTAATATTCTGACAAATACATATATTCGCTAAACTTTTTTTAAAATAAAGTTCATCTAAAACATTAAAACGAAGAGAATAAAATAATAAAGAGCGTGTGTGCCGAGATAACGTGTCAGAAGTGAAACTTCTTTGTCGAGATTTATAGATACCAAAATCACCGCCTTGCTCCATAACGTGACAGTATTACCATGACGCGATCTTGAAATTTTACTCTCAATGCGTCTAAAGAAGTTTCACTTCAAAAGGCTATTATCTGTGTACAGTTCCACAGAATTTGAATTCTGCTCGAAAAATATGTAAACGGTTGTAAGAAAAATATACCAAATTATCGACGGTTACATTGGGGATTTGTTAATAGCTGTCTCAGAAACCTTGAAAATGACACCCATGCCGAAAAGATATAAAATTTTCGTCAGCACCATCTTGGATTTTAGTTTTGACCTCATATTGGTTAATAGCTACCCCAATAACCATGAAAATGACACCCATGACGAAAATATGTAAAATTTTCGTCGGCGCCATCTTGGATTATAGTTTTGACCTCATATTCGCTAATAGCTACCCCAAAAACCATGAAAATGACACCCATGACGAAAATATGTAAAATTTTCGTCGGCGCCATCTTGGATTATACTTTTGACCTCATATTCGCTAATAGCTACCCCAAAAACCATGAAAATGACACCCATGACGAAAAGATGTAAAATTTTCGTCGGCGCCATCTTGGATTATAGTTTTGACCTCATATTGGTTAATAGCTACCCCAAAAACCATGAAAATGACATCCATGACGAAAAGATGTAAAATTTTCGTCGGCGCCATCTTGGATTATAGTTTTGACCTCATATTCGTTAATAGCTACCCCAAAAACCATGAAAATGACACCCATCACGAAAAAAAGTCAAATTTTCGTCGGCGCCATCTTGGATTGTTGTTTCATAAAAATAATATTTGTCATACTCATACAGATCAACCAACATCATAATAGTCTTCCTACTAGTACTTCAAAACTTTGCCGCTATTCCTATTCAACAACCCATAAAAAAGAGGATCTCAGGCAAGGTAATTTTTAAAACATAATTTTAAATCTACACTAATATTATAAAGAAGAAAACTTTGTTTGTTTGTTTGTTTGATTGTAATGAATAGGCTCATAAACTTACGGACCAATTTTAAAAATTCTTTCACCATTCGAAAGCTACATTATCCACGAGTAATATAGGCTAGGTTTTATCCCGGAAATCCCACGGGAACGGGAACTATGCGGGTTTTTCTTTGAAAACGCGGGCGAAGCCGCAGGCGGAAAGCTAGTTACAAATAATTGTAATATGAAACTTGTGTTGAATTGAAGAATAAAATAGAAAATTTTATTTTTTTAAGTACATTTTTAGTTCTTTCGATTCCCGGTCGAAGAAAATGAATTTTTGAAAATCTTTGAATGCAGTTCTATTTCTTTTTAAAAATAAAGGAATGTTTCCTTTCAGCAAAATTTGCTATCTCCAGTATTTCTAGTACTTTCACCCAGGGCCCATCGAAAATTTCCACACTGTATTTACAAACAAATATATAAATATGCAAATATTGCTCGTTTAATAGTATAGAATAAGAAGTCAATTTATTTACACCAACAATCCTAGGATAGGTAATAAAATCAAACTACTGATTAATTATATTGTGGCGTGCTCGCCGTTGTACTTGCCGCTCGGTTCTAATTATACGAGCGCGGCGACTACAACGTGGTCGGGAGCAAAACTAGCACAGGTCCTCCCTCGATGGCGTCCGGTTGGACTTTGGCGGCACTGGCGTGGTGCGCGCGAGTCGCGTTTTACGTATTATATTTTATATAAAAAAAAATAAGGGCTAAATTATAAATCTATCCAAAAATTCCACTGTAAAACCTGATTAGTAAATGAAAAGTAAAATTTTCATAAAAATAGCGTTTCCCTAATTCGCATAAAACTGAAAATGCTTTCAAAATCGATGCTACTTCTGATTTTTTTTTTATCGAGTGAAATGTTTAATATTGTGTTTCTATCCAAAAATTCCACTAGATCAAACGTTTATCTGTACTATATATTTTTTTAGGATTTTAAATATGATGATTTCTCTGAAAAAAACATGATTTAGAAACATGAATTTCGGTCTAAGGCCCCTTAACGACTTTCCAGACAGAAACTGGAACGTTAGCTTTCATGTACAATTACAACACAACCATACTTCGTAACGTATTTGATAATAAGCAAATAAATGAGCTTATTTATTCGTAAAATATATGTTACAACAAAAATGACATCTGTTCATATTTGCAAATTCATTAAAACAACACAGGGCCGTTCCACAAATATTGCTTGCATTCTTAAAACAATTAAGTAACAAAATTTATTGTAAAAATATACGAGCGGATTGGGTGTTTAAAATTAATTAAGTCGATAAATCAAATGCGTTATTTATTTTAGCAATTAAATGCCCCCGATAGCCGTAAGAGTCAGTAAAACTTAGGATTGCATCAAAGTGAGCGTAAAGCTTTTTGAATATTACTACCTGTAATGCCATTATTCATTTGTGCACGAGCTTTGTTGAAAAAATGTTAATTGTAACCTGACACTAATATGATAGCATCATTATAAATTTAAGTATAGATTTATATCGCACCTTATCTGATATGTTTCGAACAAAAGATGTAACATTAGATGATTCAGATTGCCGATTATAATTTTATTAGCCACAAGAGGAATTCCGACTTCGTTATTTAAATAAAAGTATTAAAAATAACTTGGTTGGGAGCCAATAGAGCGTTTACTTAAATTGACGATTTAAACATTTTTAATTCAAACAATATATCCGACATTTTATTTGATAGCAATAAAAACAAAAAAAAATTTAATCGGTGCATTTATACCACTATTACCGATGATCAAAAAGCAATTAAATGGAAGTAAAATGAGAGCCGAGCACGCCCCGTCTTCGATTTCGATTAATGGATGTTTTTGTTCAAATGCATTCTTACACATTTGCATAAGAATGTTATTGTTTGGATACCCATAGCTTCGTAATCGGCGACTTCTTTGTTGCCACGTTCCGTGTAGCCGTAATCACGCGTCACACACTCGACTCGATGTACCCACACATGAACAATAATGGGATGTGCGCCCACGCAGCGGCTCTAGGAAGTGAGACAATAAAGTGGATCTAATCGTACTTTTTTATTTTGCTAAAGAAATTATCCAATATGCTTAATAACGGCTATGAATAGTACCGTATTGTCTGCTAATTTGAATAAGAACAATAAGACGTGTTTTGTACTTCTATATCCGGCAAAAAATGGTTCAATGCTAAACTTTAAGCATATCTAGTTCTTAAAAATGCACTATGAACCATCTAAAAAACATTCATTAAAAGCCATACAGAACAAATCGAAACCTTCACACACACCTCCTCAATCATTTCAAGCCTCTCAACGCATCAAATGATCAAATAAACAAACAAACGTGGAATACGTAGCGTATGCGCATACAAAACATTCGCAGTGACATTCGTGATGAGTCATGACGTCGCAGGCATGCGGCCGAGCGGCTAGACGCGCAAAGTATCGCAATTGCGCAAGCGCTGCCCGCGAACTTGACCGATGAGAGCGGTCAAGCGCAATGATCTCGTGGTACGTGTGAAATGTTCCATCGCCATTAACAGTGAGGATAGATAACGATCTCACGGAGAAAATGTGTAAAATTAATGTAATAAAAACATCGTTGTTTTTAAATAGATATAATTATTATCTTGCAGTGTTCTGTTGTTATTGAGCATTTATTTTATTTTATTCTTAAACACAGGTAAAGCTTTACCGTTGTAAATATTTCGCATACACACTTGTGTATATCTTGGCTAATTCTCCGGTTCTACTTGCTTAATTCAATAGGACATTCATGCTAAATACAAGGTCAAAATCTCACTATTTATATTTGTAACTATACAACTCTACGCTTCGAATTTGAGCAGCTTGTATCCAGTAAAACCCCAGTATAAAAGTCAGAAAACAAAACGATCCAGTCTCACACCAATAGTTATCCATCACCAAAGAGTTGAGACAAAAAGTTAATTAAACTCGTCGATAGCATTGACGAGCATCACCGTACGTACGTACAACTACAACATGGCTAACAAATTGCTTTTAAATGGATGTTTCTTGTACAAAGCCTAAGTCGTCGGTGGATACTGACATACACACGCAAGGAACTACGATTATAAATAGGTACGTTTTTGTATGTTGGAAGGGCGTTCACTTCTTAGTTGGTTATACTATGTATATTAGAATATTTTACTATAAATGAGAAATGTACTAAATAAATGATTTATCGTGTCATATCGTACAGTAAATAAAGATTGGCTTTATAAATTATACTTCCTTTATGATGTAAATATATTAAGGGATATAATATAATTTTCATCAGCCAACTTTATTAAACATGATTTCATATTGCTCCTGAATTACGACGACGAATTATGGGTACCCTTATGATACTCCTTACTTTTTATTACTAGACTTAGATCAATATATCAAATAAAAATAATTCGATAATTACTTTACCTTTCAAAATATATTTTATCAAAAATGAGCTTTACTCCCGCAGCTTCGACCTCATTATTTGAAACTTTAAAACTTGAGTCTAGTGAATAGACAGATAGACAGACGCGGTACAAGACTTTATTTTATAATACTTGGTGTTGCACTTCAATGCACTATCAGTCAAACGCAGCTCGATAAACGTTGTAACCCGCAGGTGCCTGTGCTATGGGAAGTGCATTCGTGCGCGTCCGAACTGTACCGGCTCTAATCGCCGCTAATTATACCTGAGTATCGACTGATCATTCGAACTATTGCTCATAAATGATTGTTGGACAAACAGCTTTCATCAATAGGGCACTAAATTTACGTTAACAAAAGCCTAGCGACAGCATAAGCTTTTGCGAATACACGTTTAATGAAGAACTATTAAGACATTTTTTTAGGACTCCAATTTTGTTATGCAAAAATATACTTCATTGCATTCAGTATTTATAAACTTGCAATTATCCTAAACATGTTAATTAGAAGACTAATAATAACACAATCACATATTTTTAATATTCTTATTAATCAAAAATAAATCCCAATCATTCTGCCTCATAGACCTACTATTAAAACATAACTTAAAAACTCTTAAATTATTGTGTCACACTAAACACGCATACTATCTCATGCAACGAAAATTTGTTTACAAAGCTCGATAAATCATACATACGTATTGGTCGGTCGCTGCAATGTCAACAGCGGCCTCGCAAACGAAACCATAAATAATAATTATGAATGAGAATAATGATATAGTGAGATGTAAAAAATACCTTAAAGGTCAACGTATATTATAGTTATAGATAGCGTAGAGCTTATTTGTATATACATTTGTGAAAACTTTACAGCCTTATGAATTATCTAGTTGCACTTAACGTAATGGTAGTAGGTAATTATGAAAAATATACGATTTTGGATACGTAGAGCTGAATATAAAATGTGTGTTTGTGTTCTTTTTATTATATTTTGGATCCTCAGTTATATTCTAAGGTAATGTTTATATAATATATCTCTTTCTAGGACTATTATAATAGAAGCAGAATACCAACTAAGCTTCAATATGAATTCCACTATCTACATGAATTTATAGAGTAAGAATTAAAAATACTTCGTAACATCTATCTTCTTTCCGTTCCCATTTTTTTACTTAATCTAATTTCGGGATTCAACCCAACATATTATGTAAAAAAATTATATGTTAACTTAAGAGTCCTTATCGATTTTAGAGTGATTTTGACTTGTTTCTGTAATTCTTTAGAAGCTCGTTTAACAAAACTAAATTAGTAACAACGTGTGATGATATCTTAAAGATTCATTCAATATCTAAAATATGTTCGAGACAATTTATTGATATTCATTGTCCAGTTTGTTTAATAGCCAATAACCTGAGGCGTGTTTCAATTTTTTCCATGCGGGACGTTCGTGTCTTTGTATTTTACACGGAATTTAATAGAAGAAGTTTTCTTATAAAATATACAACAGTAAAGACACTGAGACATCCTAAAATATGTTCGAGGCAATTTAAGTACTTTTATTGAAAAATTCAAAGAAAATCTAAGTTAAAATAGCCTTACTTTGATGAAATTTTATGCGTATATGGCGTCGAATTTCTAGTTCTTACAACAGAGTTAAAAAAAAATAAAAAATACACACTAAATGATAGGTTAATGCTTAAAAATTTTGCAATAAAAAAAATACATATTATATGTTTTATGAAAGAAATGGAATAATTTAAAGTTCTCTAGAATTTTCGATTATATACGGGAGCGCAAACGTTGTTACGGCAGATCTATATAATCGAATATTCTAGAGAATTTTAAATTATACCATTACTTTCATAAAACATAGTAGTTAGTTTTTTTAAACGAGCTCCTAAAGAATTAAAGAAACAAGTCAAAATCACTCTTAAAATCGATACGGCCCCTTAACTCTAAATAAAAATATGTTTAAAGTTACTTTCCATTTCTCTGATTATAGACCGAATGAAACAATAAGCAATATCCACCTAACCATATTCCTAACTCAGACTTTACAAAATATAAGACTACATAAACAGCACCAAAACTCAATTTATTTCTTACAAACGCCTGCAAAAATTGGATATAAATACGGAAAATTTATTGCAAACAGAATTAATTAAGTCTTAAAGGTTATAAATATATAATAATGTATCAGATGAGAAATGTGGGTCCGGCTATAATTTACAAAGGCGACGCGGTAAGAATCCGTGAGGCAAATTGGGTGTAAAACTTCTTTAAGCTTGTTTGTGAGCAAATGAGATAATTATATGTTCAAAAGAAACGGCCTTTACAGTCTGACGCCGATCTCTTTAAACCGTAATAACGAAGCGTTTAAAACAATGTGTTATGCGTACGTGATATGTATGTAGGAGTGAGTTGTTATTATAAGAAATACCAAGAAAAGTTAATACTTAACTACGTTAAAAAAACCGACTTCAAAAACGGAAAAGTAAAAAATAAAAAAGATTTTATATTATTAATTACTATATATTATTATTTAGATGTGCTATTTATTTAATAAATATAGTTTGAAAAACTAAAAACACGCTTTCAAGATAGATACAACTTAAAAGTAGAAAATGATTCTTAATCTAGGAATCAAGCAATAACTAATACATAGTATATTTGTGAAAAATTGCGTTTACTTTAACCAGTCAACCAGCCAACCAGCCCACCAGCCAACTCACGCTAACTCAAGCTCACTCAAGCTAACTCAGGCTCACTCACGCTAACTTACGCTCACTCATGCTAACTCACGCTAACTCAAGCTAACTCACGCTAACTCATGCTTACTCACGATCACTCACGCTAACTCAGGCAAACTCACGCTAACTTATGCTCACTCAAGCTTACTCACGCTCACTCACGCTAACTCACGCTAACACGCTCACTCACGCTAACTCACGCTAACTCTGAATACCTCACGCTCACTCACTCACGCTAACTCGGGCTAACTCACGCTCACTCACACTAAAAACACGCTTTCAAGATAGATACTTACAACTCAAAAGTAGAAAATGATCCTTAATCTAATTCAAATCAAGCAATAACTAATACATAGTATATTTGTGAAAAATTGCGTTTACTTTAACCAGTCAACCAGCCCACCAGCCCAACAGCCAACTCACGCTAACTCACGCTCACTCAAGCTAACTCAGGCTCACTCACTCACACTCACGCTCACTCATGCTTACTCACGCTAACTCACGCTAACTCATGCTTACTCACGCTCACTCACGCTCACTCACGCTAACTCAGGCTCACTCACGCTAACTTATGCTCACTCACGCTTACTCACGCTCACTCACGCTAACTCACGCTAACACGCTAACTCACGCTAACTCAGGCTAACTCACGCTAACTCATGCTTACTCATGCTTACTCACGCACACTCACGCTAACTCAGGCTCACTCACGCTAACTTATGCTCACTCACGCTTACGCTCACTCGTGCTAACTCACGCTAACACGCTCACTCACGCTAACTCACGCTCACTC
>CAJQZM010038622.1:3112-13528 GCA_907164665.1 Colias nastes
ATACTTTCTTTTACTGTAATTTCATGCATAAATTATTGCTATCCTATAATTCTCAAATCTTATTAACATATTGCATTTTTTGAATCTTGTTTAAAAAATTACTCGAAATATATAATAGTAAAATATTTTTGTCAATCACTACCTATTTGTTCACATTAAGACAAACATAATAATTAGAAACTGATAATTAATTATTCTTGAAGTAAGTACGCATTAAAAATAATAAAAGGACGGATTAAAAAAATAGTTTATAATTTATGATGTTTTAACGGTGGGAATTACACTATCCATAACTACATGATATTATGTAAACTATGAGGTAAAGGGAAATGTCTTTCAAGCTATTAATAATTATCTACTACATACGTCATGTATACAAATATTTTCTGGACTTCAATTGTAATTTTTTTGATTATGACATAGAAAAGATTAAATGCTTATTTATTATAAGGTGGTAGAGTACATATTGCTGGTAATGGCTGGTTTAGGTACACGTATTAAGTTGTTAAGTAGATAACTAAATTTTAAGTGATTACTTGCGTGTAAACACACAATTTAGTAGCAAGTTGTAAGTTAAAATTAAGTTGACAACTGAACTCGATAATTAGAATTTTGTCTATTTTTCTGTTAAGTTGGTGGGTGTGGCTTCAGGCTTATTACTTGACACGGTTGGACAGCCACAATTTAGTTAAAACTGCTCAAAAATTATTGTTTATCGTTTCTCTTTTTGTAAATTTGTGGAATAATATACCTATAAAGAGAATGCTTGTGGAATGTGCATGGTACTGATATCTTCTATTTAGCCAATTTATCGCCCACAATCTTTTGGGTGTGATTATTTCTCTCTTTATTTTATTTATATTAATTATATTAATATTTTCCTTCTTTAACCTCTTCTTAAATCTCACTAATAACAAATTTAAGGATAGAATTTACGACTTCTTTGCGTTGTTGATCGTCCATCCTGAGTTAACTAATGAACTTGACTTCACTCACATAATATTAAGTTAAAATTTAGTTACCTACTTATCAACATGCGTGTAAACCAGCCATTTAAGATTAACCATTTTAAACTGCAAAAGATTATTTTATTTCTGACTGACACATGTCAGTCAGAAATAAAATCAATTATTAATGAATGTTGTAGTTTCATTGAATCTTTTTCATTATTAAAATTAATTATTATGATGTCTAAATGTATGATCTTTTGCAGTTCGTACTGATATAGACTAGATAATTACAAGACATACATATTGAGAGGCAATGGCATATTGTTTGATTAATTAACTTGTAAACTTAAATTGAATATTAGAATCAAGCTTAACAATATTATGAATGACTTCTTATGTTTAGTTTATTTTTATAGAATAAAATATGCCAATGAGTGAAAAAATGTAAGTATTCACTATAACTATAGGTACTTACTTTTTTCTTTAAAATAACTGACAAAAATAAGATTTCTAATATTTAGCCCCACATTAAACTACTAAACATCTACTAAGTAGAGTTAATTTTACAAAATACCAATATGTATTGCAAGACAGATCAAAAAAATAATTAACATCAAGAATACAGAGTTAAACTCTTTATATAATTGTAATTTTAAAATCTTATTAAAATAACATTTAATGGAAAACTCACGAGATAATAACTTCATAACAATGTAAATAGTAAAATACTGTTTGTACTTTGTACATTATCATAAGTCCAACTTACTCTTTAATAGAGTATATTTGTCAGCATATAGCTGGCATAAATGCCTTAATAAAGAAAAATAAAGCTTCATCATTGTGATAGTTTTACCCTAAGGCCTATTCTATGGCAATAAGACACAATAAGTGTCATCACAAAACATCCCTAAAGGTTACAACCCACTAAGCTTTTAAAGAAACATGCATTATATTAATCAATAAAGAATTGTACAAAATAATCGTCAGTAAGCGTAAAACAGTTGCATATCCTATTCAATCACAATTAGAATCTGCAGATCAATCAGCGTTCACGGCGAGCTCGCTTTGCACGCGATACAGATCCCGAATTTTCTTCATCATCTCGCCTTTGCGTTTGAGGCCTCTGTAACTGACTTTGAGCTGTTAGTTGCAGTTGCAGTGCGTGCGTATTTAATCTCTCTGCTAATAATAAAGGTTTAAGTGCTGCCATTTTATGGCTATATAAAGTCACGCGTGGCCGACTATTCACCGCCGCTGTTAGTTGCTCTCTAACAGTCATTTCAATGTTCTCAGAAGCATTATTCCAGCTATCATTACTGGCTGTGGAATCTTTATTTTCCCCTTCTTCAGTTTTCTTTATATCATCACCAATATGATTATTTTCTGTATTGCAAACAATATTTACTTGAGCTCTTACCTCTGCATCAAATTTTGAAATTGTACTAACCAGAGGCTTAGCCCAACCAATATGTAAAATAGGAGTCTGGCTTCCTTCTTCCCATTTACAAATACCATCATAAAACCTGAAAATTCAATCCAAAATAAAAAGGATAATTTCTTTTTTTATATACATTTAGTGAATTGGTTTTGTACTGTAATGTATGTAATTTAATATATGTATTACATATGGTAAAGCAATTACGTCTGCTATAATTTAACTACTAAGCAATATTTGCATAATCATTACACATTTTTATTTAATATAATATTAGTTTCTGTTAATATTATTAATTTATTATTAACTAAATTATTTAAAAAGCGTAAATAATATTACAAGGCGTGACTAAAATGACCGAGAGGATACAATGGCCCGCCCGTACAAGTATAATATTTAGCCCATATAATATACCGGCGTGTAAATAGTAAAATAATTTTTATAAAGCACTGGTTCTGAGTCAACAGTCAGTTGATGAAAAATTACTTAACTTGACCCACTGATTTTTTGTCTATATTTGTTTATTCGTCGATTAGGGTGTAATTTTCACATACTTATATTGGTTTGATAGACAGTGTGGCATACAAATTAAAAAAAAATCCTTAATTGCCATTTTCATTCTTTTAAAAAATAAATGTAGATATGTTGTTTGTTTCGTTTGTACAGTTCTTTCCCTCCATGTGCTCTTACAAAATTACACCATATAGAAGCAGAAAAATGCTCCCCATGTCAATGAAGTTTTGGAAATTTGGAGTCATGCAAAAAACCATAACTGCAGCAAAGCTAATGAAATTAAACAGGATTATTATTTTAATTTAATTACCTCAATAAAGATGCAAAACATTCTGGATCCTTCAAGATGGATCTTGCGGAGTGTCCTGAACTTTCGGCCTTCATTAGCTGAGGAATGAGTTCATTGGCTATTTCAGAAAATTCTTTGTAAATTTCTTCATCATCTCTTGAATAATTATAACTAAAACAAATAAAAATTTTGATAAATTATTTCTCTATGTTTTAACAAGTTGTGTAATTAAATGAAAATATATGTGAAATTTATAACAAAGTACAGATGTTTTCTTATTTGGTAATCATGATATTATATTTACTAGCCTGATTTTTATTTGAATAATATGTAATTAATTAACATAAAATATAAGCCTCTATTTCTATAGTGCAAATAATACTGATAACATACTGTCGAATAACATCTCCAGCACATGCCCAAGCATGAAATGCTTCTTTATACATCTTATGACGGTGATAGTAGCCCCCTTGAAATGTATATGGATACACATGTCTGTCATCATAGTGATGCCGGGATGACCTTATGGCTTGTAAATACAATGCAGCTGAATCTGGTCTTGGAGTATTACTTTTTGTATTTGTACTCTCATCTTTTGTTGTTGAATTTTTCATTTCTTCTGAGCAATTTGACAATTTCATATATTCCTCCAAATCACCAAGATTACCCAATGCCATTGGATAGGTATGTAAATGACCTGCAATCAAGTTAAAAAATTAATTTATAAATACTTTATGCTAGTTTTTAATGGAATCATTGTATAATACTGTCTCATATCAAGAGTGCTGTTTGAAATATGTACCTTTCTCATATAACAACCAAAGGAGCTTGTGCTGCATTAATGCAACTTCATGGACATCAATTGTTGGGGTTAATGTTGGATTAATTGATGACACAAGTGCTGCTAATTCCATGACACGAGTGCAAACAACAGGTTTGCCAGCTACATAGAGCCATGAATGGGCTAACACCCCATCTCCCACAGATCTTCCCCTTTTGTCTTCATTACCTTTGCCATGCCAAGTTACCTGTGATACATATTAACCAAACTTAAAGTATTTGCCCTATTAATATTAGACAAATAGAACTAAATTTATAGGTATGTTCATATTATTAACTACCTCTGCAGTTTCTTTTCTGTCTTTTCCAAATACCACCCAGGCATGGTCTTCTGATAGAGCCAGGTGAACATCATTTTTACCTAGCACCTGACAGGCTGCAGTAACTGCAAATGCAACACCAAAGCAATCCAACTTGTTTCCTGTTAAAAAACTGTATATAGACTGAAGGTGCGCTCTATCTTTATAGTAACTGCGGGTAAGAGAATTCCATACAACATCAGCAACTCTTTTCACAAGTTCTCGACTTGAAAATTCACCGCTTAGTAGTTTAGCATCAACCCCACTTTTCATCAACGAAACGAAGCGATCATATAGAGATTTAACTTCTTCCCAGGACACCGAAGGGAATTTAATTTTAACAAACTTGTTATTGGCGAGTGTTACATCTTTATCATTAGCTTTTATATTAGTTAAGTTGTTTTCAACAGCTCCTACTATGATTGAAAACAAAGCCAAATCAGGTTCTTTTTCGCTACGCAGTTGCTCTTCGAATAATTCACACACCTTTTGAATACTGTCAATGGGGAAAAAAGATTTATATTCAAGAAGTCCACTCATGGCTAGAGTTTTACATGTTAATCAGGTTTGTATTGAATGATTACAGCAAACATGCAATAATAATTTATCAACAACAATAAATAACCGTAGTCAAAATGCCGGTGACCGGTTCGGCCAGGGGTAGGAAACTCGCCCTATAGCTAAACATTTATTATATGATGCTGCCATCTATTAGTTGTATTCCGAAATAAACCGTGTCCAATTAGTTATATAATTACTCGCTAGATGTCACAGCAACATTAATTACTACCACAGACTAATAATAATATACTAGATTACTACAACATATGCTTTATACAAATATAATTTATCTATAAACTTTAAAATTATTGTAATAAAATGTAATTGTTTTATAAAATCCCTTAAACCAATTTAAAATACATAATTTTAAAAACAGTGTCGGTTACAGTCTCTTTATTCAAATTTTGATATCTCAACAAATTTGCAAATATGGCCGCCACTCGTTTTCATTGAACGTGAGCGCGTGCGCTTTTTTCTTGGTTTGTTTGCGTTTGCTGAATAAGTAATTCGTGAAGAGCCCATCTTCTGCTTCAGCTGAAGAATATTAACGAAGCCTACGCCTAGCGTCGAGTTGTATGATTCCGCTAGACGTACCTCTCCCGTGTTTTGTTAATTTGCGATATTTGGACGCTATTAGTTAATAAGTGTTGCGATATTTGGACGCTATTAATAATTAAGTTTTGCGATTTTGGACGCTATCAGTTAAGTGCTGCTATAAGTAATCGATATGCCTACTGACAGACTTTGTGTGTTACAGTGTGACAGGGTTGTGCTTATTTGCATTCATGAATTCTTATCATATTAGAGAAATTCCTGTTTAATTTTCTATTTTAATTGTAACATTTGATTTGCAGGTGTCACCATCCACAGATTTCCGAATCCAGAAAAATATCCAGAACGATTTAGAAAGTGGGTAGACTTGGCAGGTGATACACTAAAAGACATCAGTGATGGAGAAATTTTCAAATCTAAAAAAATTTGTGACATACATTTTTTGGAAAGCCATAAAAATCGCAACAATCGCTTGAGTGCTTTAGCTATTCCTGTGAAGAACATACACGGTAAGTTAATGTAAATATTTAAATCTTGATAAATTAAAAAAAAAAAACAAATTATATGCTCACGAGGCCGGTTTCAAACTCGCGTTTTTTTATATAAGTATAGGCTATATCATCATGCTAAGACCAACAGGAGCGGAGCAATGTGGGTGAAACCGCGGAGCACAGCTAGTTTGTAATTTATTACTAATTTATTTACATTAGGTATACAAATAACAATTTTTTATCAGTTAGTGCAATTACAACTTGAGATCAAGATGTATTTATTGACTTTGTTATATTATTGTTATTGGCTATCTTGTTGGGTTCTAAGCATCTAATTTTCATTTGATTAGCATTAGCTAAACTTGTTAAATATATTTATGAATTATGATATTAAAAAAAAATACACAAAAATTCTTTGTTTGATTGATTCTTGGCCGATAGGTTATTCTAATACTAGACATAACTAAAAATACAAGCATACATTACACATAACTTAATACTGCTTTATTACAAACCATTATAAAGTCATATTTAATTTAAGTGAGTACGCTTGATAATACAGTATATAATATAATTGTATGCAATATTAAATGATCATTCCAAATGATAAATGTTAACTGAACCTATGAATAACTTTCAAATACCATTTATATGATAAAACACTATCATACTGTAGGATGACAAAAATTGATTGTTGTGGATGAAGTTGTAAATAACTATTTATAATTTCAGGGTTGTCTACTATTACTGCTGTGAAAACTGTAGAGCCCACTATGAACATACCATCTTGTGTACTACAACAAGTGACTGGAGTCACTGCATTAGATGAGCCTGGACCTAGTATGTATGTGCAGCCAAAACCATCACTGCTGTCAGGTAAATTAACATTAAATACCTATGTGCCTAAGCTTTGCTGGATATTTTTTTAATTAATCATATAAAACATTTTTATTTTTTTGTTATAATATTATTTTAATTTTCATCATTCAACCAACCACAGTATTTTATATAATTCTTCCATTACAGGTACAAGAAAGAAGTCACAATGTCTGCATTATTATAAAACAACTCAAAAACAAATAAGAAATTTAAGGAGTGAAATATGCAGATTGAAAAGGAAAAATAAAAATTTTAAGTCACGTTTGGCTGATGCTGAAAAACTTTCAATGAAAAAATCATTTGAAAATGTCACAAAGTCAATGTCTTTGCCATCGAGACTTTTAACAAATATGCAGTTTCGGGAATCCGCGAAAAAACCCAAAGGACGTCGATTCACTACTGAAGAAAAAATTTTAGCAATGGCATTGTATAAAAGGAGCCCAAAGAGCTACTCTTTATTATACAAATGTTTCACATTGCCATCTG
Organism: Colias nastes; assembly: GCA_907164665.1. NCBI lineage: Eukaryota > Metazoa > Arthropoda > Insecta > Lepidoptera > Pieridae > Colias > Colias nastes. The sequence continues at coordinate 10,408 of CAJQZM010038622.1, forward strand.
CTAAATCTCTCCGAAATCTGTTAGGCAGAATTAAAATCAAGCCAGGCATAAACACTCTCATCTTTGAGAAAATGAAGGAAACTGTGGACAATATGAGTGCTGATGATAGATTGTGCACACTCATATTTGACGAGATGTCAATTAAACCACAAGTTCATTATCTTGCTGCCTCTGATGAGCTTAAAGGATTTGCTAATATAGGCCCAACAAAGATAGCTGATCATGCATTAGTATTTATGGTTAGAGGCATAAAAATAAAATATAAACAACCAGTAGCTTATTTTTTTACACAAAGTTTAAAAAGATTTGATTTAAAAAATGTAATAAAGGAGGTCGTAAAACATGTAACAGCTACTGGTCTAAACATAATTGCTACAGTGTGTGATCAGAGTATGGTCAATGTTGGGGCAATAGAAAGTCTAATAAATGACACAAAAATAGTCTATTTAAAACAAGGCAAATCTTGGAGGGGTGAGATAATGATGGTGGATAAGGTAAAAATAATACCTTTATATGACACGCCTCACTTATTTAAAGGCATAAGAAATAATTTAATGTCAAAAAATTTAAAATATCTCCATGAAAAAACAGAAAAAATTGTTAAGTGGGAGTATTTCCAGGAGGTATACGAAGCAGATAAATCCTATGGAGAATTAAGGTTACTACCAAAGATTACCGAAGAACATGTCAATACACAAAAAATTAACAAAATGAAAGTGAAAACTGCAACACAATTATTCAGCCATTCAATGGCTTCCGCCACCAAACATTTGTATGATGCAGGAAAAGTTTCCTTCGAGTGCACACAGTTAGTTCCCGTCATATTGTTATTGGACAAATTATTTGATTCTTTAAATAGTAATACTTTCTCTATAGAAAATGGAAAAGTGTATAGGTCAGGTGTAAAGCACAATTCACCCCATCATGAATTATGGAAACAAGCCATAAAATTTTTAAAAGAAATGAAATTTATAGAAAGAAAGGTAATTGGCAATAAAGTACGTATTCTTGAAAAGACGGTACCATCTATAAAAAATCTTATCAAAACTATAGAGGGATTCCAAGCTATTTGGAAAATATTGCACAATAAGTATGAATTTGATATCATGTTATGTCGCAACTTTAATCAGGACCCAATCGAAAACTTCTTTGGACGTGTAAGAAGTCTAGGGATAAGAAATGTAGCTCCTAACATAATTAACTTTGAGGGCGCATTTAAGGCACTTTTGTTAAGCAATTTTTGTTCTTCCCATTCCCTCAAAGCTAATTGTGAGGAAGATATGAGCACATTTTTACAATCCTTAGACTTCTTATTAACAAAGACAGATAATATAACTAAGATTGCAGATAAAGAAAGAGAAACATTTTATATAAACGAAGAAATTTTGCAGAATACAAACATATCTGATGGAATGCAAAGTAAAGGATATGTTTGTGGTTGGGTCCTGAAAAAAATTTTACAAAACCTTCGTATTGGAGGTTGTGTTAGATGTAAACAAACCATATTTGCGACAGAACATATTTCATCTCATTCATCATTTATTAAATCAAAAGAATATGCAAATTCCAAATGGCTATGTTATCCTTCCAATGAAGTCGTGGAATGTTTTAGTGAAATTCAAAATATAACCACTGCATCACTAAAAAGAAATATTAATGTTATATTTGTAAAAAGTAACATAAACAAAATTATTGACATATTTGTTAACTTTGAAATATTTAATTGTGATGAACACAAAATTAATTTCATTAAATTATTCCGCGACAAATCTGTTAATGTTTTAATTTATAGTTGGTGCCGTTCGGTTAATAGAATATTAAGCGGCAAAATAAATTATGATGGGGATGACGAAATAAAAAATTATGCTAAGGCCTATTACATTAAACACCAACACAATAAAAATAAGAAATGATTCTATGCGTTTTATTTTATTCACTGTACCCTTGATTGTACCCATACACATCATCGAAGAATACTATGTGTATGCTACCTTGGACTGTATATACGCAGCTGTAAATAAAAACCCACAAGATTGATAATTCCAAAGCTGCGTGTATACGTTCTCGGTAGTATATACATTATTAAAAAATATGAATCTGTAAAATATATAGCTATATATATATATTTGCAATCAAAGTTTCGGAATACGTCTAATAGATGGCGTTCATAAACTAGTTGGCCAAAAAATGCACGAAGTTGGTTCTCTATTCCCACAGTATTACTTTACTCTATGGGTTCGGCAATCGGCTTCAGCCAGGTGCGTAGGAGGGATACCACAGATATTTTATTAATCTTAATAAACTGTATCAGATAATATTTTCTAAATTTAACCTCTGTGACAATAATCGGACCATTGCAGTGATTGCAACTAAGCATAAGGAGTGCCCGTAACTCCATTTATTATAATTAAGTATCTTTTAGGCATACAATAATCTGTACTGTTACCTAAATTAACCAAAATTATATCGTAATCGTGCTACACTGGCAAATAGTCACATCTTCTTGCCATGAAAAGCAAAAAAAAAAATATCGTGCTGTCTATGCCCAACACTTCAATGTTGACATTTAACGTCAAATTCTAAATTCATGCTAAATTCTAATTTTAAATTGTTTTAAATGGTTGTTTACGGTTGTACTCAGGTTGTGTTTCTTGTATTACAGTGAAAATTGTTAAAATAATTGGCTTACGAATAAGATAAAGATTAATTCGGGAATATTTAAATTCCAATAAGATATTTTTACTTTTAAATTAAAAACCTGGAGTAAGTTTTGTGCAACAAACAGTTTACAAACGTTCTTGTGCAATGCAAAAAATAATTCTATACCTATACAAAGTTTATTTTTTAGGTACCTAAAAAACAATGAATTTTGTTCAAGACGGCAGTCCGAATAAACGGTATAGAAAGAAATACAATAACATGAAATTGAAAGTTAAAAGTCTTATAATTGTGAGTGTCCGTGTTTTTATACATAAAATATATTAATTAATATTATAATAAATCACAAATTATACCCAATTCTTTCTTAATTTAGAAGCAAACAGAAAATTTTCCCTATATGTGATATCATTTTCTGGATAAAATTTAGAATATGGACCGTCGAGTTGGATATCGGCGATTT
>CAJQZM010038624.1:0-39803 GCA_907164665.1 Colias nastes
AAGGAAAATTTTAATATAGTATAGATAAGGTCCATTTGTAAGCAAAATTCAAGGTATAATTTCCTTTACAATTTCCAAGTATATTCCTTAACATCTTGTAAATGTATAGTACAATAATGTAGTAGGAACTTATAGCACTACTTGAGATCAGCCAACTGCACTTGAATATTCAAATTACGAATGTATTGATAAAGGATTACCCAAATAACGGTTATTCACAAAGCCTTGATGCTCGAATGCGAACAAAAATACGTGTATATGTGGACGTTACATTTGCTGAATTTATTAGCATATTTGTATCGGACAAAGTGGTATTACTTTTTCGGGCGTACCCTTTTAAAACAGAATTGGAATAAGCTATATTGCCATATTCTTACCTATTTTAGCGTCGCTCAGGTTTAGCCAAAAAAGGCTAGTAATGTATATGGCAAAGGTGATAGGGTTCATGTTAATATATTACATTTTGGATGGGCGAAGTCGATCAACGATTGTGCAACCATAGTTGTGGTGATCACCTGTGAACAAGAAAAAACAAAATTCAAATATAAATACGAATCTAGGTTACCTACATTTAAAACATTTGTTTATTTGGGTTTTTGGCGTCCTGCATAAAATTTCAAACATATTGTTTTTTATTTCACGTAGAAATATTTTTTTTTATAATATTTTAATTATTTCGTCTATTTGTGCAATTTAAAGGTGTAAAACACACCTTTATTTGAAAGAAAACACACTTTATTTTATTTTGCACACATATAAGGTTAAAATCTACAATTTAAATTCTAGCAGAACGCAATTTCTGTCTTACATGGATTTATAAAAGGAAAAAGAAACCGATTCCCTTATAAAAATCCAGCTCGTATAGGTACGGCAACGTTTGGATAGATAAAAGAAATAAACTGTGCTTTAATTTGACGGCATGAATAAGCCGGATCTTCCTGGTCGAAGATCGGCATATTTCAAAAATAAAATCAAAGCCTTCGCGAAGAAGACGTTATATCCGCTTTCTTTTATACAATATTATATAATCGGTCTTTGTACAAACGGAACATTTTTGCCTGGAACGTAGAAATTATGATGTTGTTTGCTTGAATATAAATAATGTTTAACTTTATATCGTTATCTGTTTCATTAATACTCAAGGCTTTATTTAAAAGGCGGATCCTAACAGAGCGTGCTGCTTCGCGAGGCAAATGCTTCGCAAACCTATGACTCTCCTTTTGATATTTGAGTTGGTCCTCTTAAGAAAGTCTATATAAGGCATTTTTGTTTGATCTGATTATATTAAAACTTTTGTTTCAATATTTTTCAATATCTATGGAATACTTTTACAAAGTTTATTTATTTTTTATAAGTCGTGACAAGAGAGGTAATACGAACAATTTTAATTTTTATAAAACCACTGAAAATATTCCTCGATATAGTTCCACTAGCCTTAATGCTACCGGTATTCATTCTCAATGTGTGAAGCAATCCATTTAATTATTCATCTATTATGGTTCCGGCTAACACTGATTTCTGAATAGCATAGTGTGAAAGCACCATACACTAAGTATATAATACCAACAAAGGAAATAATATGTTCCTTCATAATAACACTAAAAAGTTATTTTCAATTAAATTATGTAGGCGTTGAATAAACATTATTGTGGATATGTCGTGGCCGCGTATTTCCAAACTATACAAGGCCAGCACGCAACGGTGTGAAACTAATCACGTATAGTTTGGATATAACTTTTTTACAAAGTTCTTCCAATCTATACAACAGTAGTACGCAAATACTCGCGTATACTTTGTAGTGAAGTAAGTAAGAATAGCGCTCCAAAACATACAGCGCCAGTACGCATGCGGACTAATCGTGTATGTTTCGGAGTAAGCGCGGCGTCTTTCCATTGCTCGCGTTTATATTATTGTATGCTGTTTTTAAATCTATGATATATACATATAGATATACTATGATGTGTATAGTTTGTATCGTGGAAGCTTGCGTCTTCGTTCCCGACTATACTACACGACTTACTTACAATTGACAATAGTGCTAAAAAGTAAAAATCTAATAAGTCGGTTACGAGGCGATGGAGCTTCGCGGGGCTCCTATTTTACTGTAGTTAAAAAAACACGAACCTAACCTAACCCACACCCTTAGGTATCTGTTACCTATTTATTTACCTAAGCTTACCTAATAATATTTTATTCCATATTTTACTGAATCAATAATAATCAAGAAGAATAAAAGTAGATAGATGTAGCTGTGTACAAGTCTTTGATTACCTATATACATTTTTATTATTTCGTTCAAGCGGAAGTGGTAAGTCGTAGGTAGTAGGTACATTTAGTAGTACATATTTTGCGTACTGATCGTGTATAGTTTGGAACGAAGACGCAAGCATCCGCGTTACAAAGTATACGCGATCAGTACGCAAAATTCGTGTATATATTGTAATCACAGACTTAAAAACAGCATTACAATCTATACACGAGCAGTTTCCTATGGTTGCGTTCTGGCTATGTATAGTTTGGAAAGACGCGTCGTGGCCATATCGTAGATTTGCTCATTTCATGATATGATCGATCATTTCGTGAAATGGTCGCATTTCATGAAATGGTTGAATGTCTATTGGCCACATCATGATGTGGTTTGAGCAGATCAATGATAAGAAATTGTTTCTCGATATGGCCAACTAAACGCGCGGTTTTTTCATGAAATGATCAAAATTATTTGATCATATCGTAAAATAGTTACATTAATTATTGGTAGAGGCGCTGCAAGCGCTGTGTTTATGTGATAAGATGGCGGCCATGTGATGGCGGCCGCTGGCGAAAATTTAATTATTCGCAGTTAAAAACTTCATAATTCGTTTAATTGCCATATGAAGAAAGCCATAGCAAAGAATTTACAACGAAGAGGTTCGAGTCCTATGGAAACTGCGGATATCTTATATTGAAGAAAACTATATTTATATATCCTACTATATTATTATAATTGTTTCTTTTTTAAAAAGCGATTCGATTCTGGCACTCGCCGGCCGCTGCCGCGGCACGCTCGCTTTGCTCGCTCGGCTCGTGCGTTGTTTATCAAAGTCTAACCTAACCTAACCTAACTGTTTTCTATTGCAAAAACCATTCGCTTCTGGCATTCGCCGGCAGCTGCCGCGGCATTAACTTAAATGACAATAAACAATTTCTTAAAATATTCTGAATTTTTTAAATATTTTATGGACTCTATATTTTATACGATCTGGCCAAATGTGGATGACCAAATCGTGAAACATTGACGATTTAACGATCTGATCAAACTATGTTGGCCATTTCATGAAATGCGACCATTTCGTGAAATGATCGATCATATCATGAAATGAGCAAATCTACGATATGGCCACGACAGATACATGCTGGAAAAAATTGTATTCAGATATAATAAATAATCATTAAAAAAATTATAAATATAGCTGTATGATGATATTCATTAATCGCGCAAATGCTTCTGACCAATTTGCAAATAGCAGTAACAAATGATTTAAAAAACAATAGTTTTCTTGTATTATCCGATCGTAGCAGTAGCATAAAGATAGAATATGAAATTATATGCGACTATTAAAAATGTTAAACCAGTCTCTAAAATAATACAAGCAATGAACACATAATATAGAAGACCAAACAGCGAAATCAAGACATGAATTTCGCTATCATTGGTCAAGCTTCGGGCAGGCTCTTAGTGTGACGGACAAATGGGTACTTGACATGAGTTAGACCCACTAGAAAGTTTGCGGTCCAAGTGCAACTACAAGATATTAAGCGGTCTAGTCGAGTTGTTTATGTTTAATTTAGGGGTGGACAAATATTGATCCTACTTTACAGTTAATTAATAGCGTGTATTGTTCTTGTTACGGTGTAACGGTGTTAGTTAAGGAAGAAATTTTGATTTGTACATTTATAATAATATAGAGCTTGTGTATTTATGTTATATATCGGAAATATTTTTATTAGAGACCATAATATTAGGTATTTCATTTTATCTATTTACGTCACTTTTAGTGGATATTTATATAGATAATATTTAATATGACTATCCATAGTTTCTACCAAAAGGTAACCAAACTTTTGAATCTAAGGTTTGAGAAGATTTTTACATGTCTGAAATGGAATTAATTTGGTCATAATTATATTTTTATATTCATACATTGTATTTCTTATATTTACCAACGTACATATCGCTTAAATTATTGAAATAAGGTGGCATTAAAAAATAAAAAATAAAATAAAAAATAAAATGGTAAATAAAATCAATATTGAATTTATGACTAAAGCCTGTTTGATGTTATTAATTGTAGATTTTGAGGCTTCGCAATTAAAACAATCTTGTGGCTTCTATGTAATATGTATTTATTGAGATTGATTATATTATTGCTATGTAGGCCCCATTGCTAAGTAGCAGTGATTTTTAAACACTATACATATAGTTATTTATGAAACAGAAGTTACGTTTAGAAATTGAAATGAAAAAATCAATCCAATTAATGTACTGCATCAATAAAAACATCAGTTCCACATTACCCAAAACAAAATAAAAAGAAAGAGTTCTTCCTTTTATGTTTTCATCCATACAGCCTTGTAAAACCTTTATTCTACCAATAAATAACGTCTAAAGATAGTTGTTGTTTTGTCAATTATATAAGCCACTATCACATTCGGGTTAGAAGGTTCAATGGCTAGTGATCGAGCTGTGTTCCACTATTTTATGTATAAACGAGTTTTCCCATATAAAACCTGACTACATCAATCTGTCATCCATAAAACCGCTCCAAATTATTTATACCCGTTTTTACAAGGCATACTATTAACTAGAGCTTTTTTACTGCATTTTATTCACAGTATATAATTTTAGTTATTTTATTTTATTTTATTTTATTTATTGAGGTCATCCAACACCTGTCACAACAATACTTATTATATAGGTACAAGTTACAATAAAAAATTTTGACAATTGTGACAAACAATTAAATATACACAACATGGAAAAAAAATAAATAATAATAATTAGTTATATATTAATACTACCATATTTCTACTAATTCTTGTCGAAAAAGTTTTACCGTAGGTATATGAATTTTTTCGTCATAAAAACGAATAACTTCAATAGTTTTAATTCGTCAAAGCATTTTTTATTTTGTTGGTAAATATATTTAACTAGGTTTCCGCCCGCGGCTTCGCCCGCGCAGTCAAAGAAAAACCCGCATAGTTCCCGTTCCCGTGGGATTTCCGGGATTGCGTCATTTTCCCGGGATAAAAAGTAGCCTATGTCCTTTCTCGGGTATCAAAATATCTCCATACCAAATTTCATGAAAATTGGTTCAGTAGTTTAGGCGTGATTGAGTAACAGACAGACAGACAGAGTTACTTTCGCATTTATAATATTATATATATAATATAGTATGGATTGAGAATATTATATTCTTTGTAACGAGAGAAATTATTTATCTTGTGAAAATTGTAATAAATGAATCGAAACATAAATCTCGAACTTCATTTATTCCCTTTTATTTCTAGTAATAGGCATAATAACGTATCAGTAACATAATTTTTGGCATTTTATTAAACAAATTTCTTAGAGCATCCTAGCGCAAACTTTTATTTTATCTCAAGTAGATACTTTGTTATTATTATAAACAAGCGTGCGATACGCTTCAGTTTTCGGAAAAACGTGCTCACTGTTCATGTTTTTATTGAGTTTCTGGCTCCTTAATATTATAACATAAAATATTTTATGAGATCGAACACATATGATACCAGCTTTAATTTTATTATATTCTTTCTTCTAACACGTGCAAAATGTTAATTACAACGCACGAAGGCTTTTCTGTTTTCACATCTGTGTAATAAAAATTGTATCCTCAAATTGATGAACATAGATGTTTGCTCTGTGTCTGCGTGTTGATTATCTATATAAGTGTTTATTTAAAATTATGTATGTATGTTTATCAGCCATCTGGTTTCCATAACAAAAGCGAAAGCTTAGTATGGGATCAGATCGTGCCGTGTGTGAAAATCGTCCCGAAATATTTATTTTATTTATTTATAAATTATGACATGATTTAAAAGGTCCTATTATTATAATAATATATAAACCATTAATAGATTGCATAGATCGCTTACAAATGTATTCAACTAGCCATGGAAGCATACTCTATGTTCTACAGATGCCTAAGGGCATTATAATTTATAACAATTTCGAATAATAGCTACTGTTTCTGCTTGACGAGAAATTATACAAGATGGGTGCTTCGGTATAACAGATTTTATCAACATAATATTCTTTATTAAAAATTGGTACAAATCTAAATTGTAGAAACTAACTAATGGAACAAAAAATTAATAAAATGGGTAGCTTTTTAACTTTCATATAAATGAACAAAAAGGTTTCGAATAAAGCTTATATTTGGAAGCTGTTTCTGTGACTAATGTGAATTGAACAGATAAACCTTTTAACTTTTTAAAGCACACTAATAGCAAGTCTATTTATATTTGTGACTCATCCATCTATCTTAGTTAGGTATGCTATAATTGCTGAACTACCCAATTCCCATTATACTCGAGCCTTGTTAATAAACGAAAAGCGAAAAGTCCTTAACAATTCTGTACAAAACAAGTCAGACATCACACGACCTATCACGAAAAATCGTACTCAATAATAGACTAATGATTAGATGGATCGATATAAATAATGTAGAGACAGGAAATTGTGTTCGTAATTCGTGTTATTTTCCTGCAAATCACATTTAGTTAATTTTATTGTATTTAACACTTCATTAATTCAGTGAATAACAATGTAAATGCCAAAACAATGCATCAAAACTTCGGGGTAAGTGGTTAAATGGAATTAAGAATATCAACATAATTTTGCGGGTTCATTTAGAGTAAATACGGCTATAATGCCTACATCTTTATTGCGAAATATTATCTTAAAAACGGAAAAAACGGATTATTTAAAACCCTTCCTTAAAATTAATTATTCGTCCATTTTGTAGCTTATTTACACAATAACTAATTAAGTATATTATGATACAAAATAAATGAACATATAACTTTACAAAAAATATATGTATACTCTAAAATAAATGTGCTGAAGTCTCCATCGTCCCCATACTATATACGGGTTATTAAAACCTTAACTTGGCTCGATCAAGGCCCTTGTATTGGGACAATAGGTCGTATAACAATTTTCAATGGTCTTTGTTACTTCCTCTCTTTATTGTCAAGTTATTTCACGAAATATGGGAGTGAAGTTAGTAAGCATCGCTTCTTTGATGTCCTAACAAAGGGAAGATTCTTCAAATTGTATTTTAATCTTAAAAATCGTAATTGTTTTGTCCGCGATCGGATTTACTTGAATTGCCGAGTACTTAATAACAGACCAATAAGAGAGTTATGAAAATGAAAATTTTTCATTCTTTGGGATCAATTCAAATTATGTGAAATTTAATGTGAAAGCTATTAATTATTATCAGATTACAATTTGCTTAAAAAACTATTTAACTCATAGATAAGATATATTTCTAAAATTTGCTGAATTGTAGAGTTGACCTTTAATAGAAATTAAAACAAAAAAAAATTAGCATTCATTATTTTGTTTTTTTTAAGCTATATATTTAAAAATTCCGTAACGAAAGAACCTAACACCCCCCACTCCAACCGGCACAGCGATGCGATTCTATGCTTTACCGCGACAGTCCTCGAGTGCCACACGTATTTTTTTTTCATTTGTGTGGGTTTTCGATTATAAGTTCTAATAAGTAAATTTATAATGGATTAAAAATACATCTTAATAAACAACAACATCAGATATCCCCGTAAACCTCTGGATGTCAATATTAATCAAAGTTACTCGTGCGTGGACTTTAATTTACAACAAAGAACAGCAAGACCTATCAGGTCCATTAATAAGGTAAAGACTTCTTAATGCGCGTCCAATGTTAGACTTCGTAAGCTCCCAGAAGACTGAAGTTGACCTGGAAAAGCGGATTTGCATAGATTCCAGTAGTTTGCATGCAAATGCTGCTATTTCGTTAACCAAAAACCGATACTTGCTTGCCAAAAGTAAGACACTATGTATCTATGCGGGTATTATTTATTTAAATCTCCTCCCCTTTTATATAAATAATTCAGCGCTTTAACGGAACGATTTCCAGTATTTTAGTAAAGTTCCGAGTTTTACGGTTTCATCAAGCCACGAGGCGATGTTGATGGCGATCTAGAATATTCAGGAAAATTTCAACTTACGCTTACCGAAAGTAAAACTGACAAGTTTGATAAATTGTTCAGATGCTCTTTATATCCAAATTGGAATACCTAATTATATTATCTTATTAAAATTGGTTAACACGTTTAGGTACGTTTAATAAATCATATATACAGGTAAAATACTGTTTTATAATTAATTTCTACATTGTATTATGGTATGTGACTGCATTAGTTATTATGGTCGTAAATTAAGAGTCCCAATAAAAATACTTTACATACCATTTATTTTCTAAGTCAAGGGAAAGTTACATACTCACTAATCCATATTATATAAATAACATAGAAAACTTTTTATTATTTTTCATCACAAACGATGCCATGTTAATGGAACAGAATGTAATAAATTAATTAAAAATTAGAAAAGTACTGACGATAATAAAATTAATAAACGATAAAAAAGTTAAAGAACATAAAGTTCACCATCCACCTCGAGCTTCAAACTCGAACATACTTTAAAGAATCCTTCCTCACTTTATAAACGCTTAAAGATTTATTATTACCCCTGTTTACATGTAACGTTTCGCCCACACAAGCTACACATCGTATATAAACTATAGGAGCAAAAACGGTAAGTCCAGTGCGCAGGTGGCTCGGTTTCCTGATTTATAATTTAAGTCCGCCCATCTGGTTAAGTGGTTAAGTTAAAGTGACGCACCGACAACGTTCCCTTCTCCTTTAGGAAAAGTTGGAAATTGTCTAAGGGTATTAAGTATTTTTCTATCTTTATTTTTGTAATTGCGACGGCAAATTAGCTTTATGCGCCCGGTTTGCGGTAATTACACTGCATGGTTATGTTTTAATTTGTTGCATAAAGTTTGATTTCTCTGTAGATTGCAACGTTTTAAAATTTTTTTCAACATCATAAATTATTGTAATATGAACGTTTCAGTGTTTTGTGTTTATTACTCTTATTCAAATACACAAAATTTCGTTATCAATTTAATTTTAAACCATACAAAAAGTGATGGTTTTATTAGGAAGAAATTAAAAATTTAGACATTTATTTTCTGTCAGTACTTTTTACGGGTCTGTTGGTAAAAATAAAAAATAAAAAGAACGTGATAACTTTGAAGTTGGAACATCGTAATTAAATTTTAATTTACGTTAAAGACTTTATAAATATCCACAGCGAAAATGCTCGTTTCTTTAACCCTTTCTTTTTATCACAGTGAAATATGATTTATAATTATTGTAGCTCTTTTAATTTGAATTTGAAAATTTGCTATTTTACTGGACTTCTTTAAAAGCATTTTGTATCATCATATAACAACAATCAGCTACACTGGTTCTAAGAACAACTGCTGCAAAGAATTGACATAAAAATATTTCAGTAAGTACCTATGTGGTTTCTTTAGTAAAATATAAACAACTATCACCTATCACTGTCCTACCTATCACCACCTACATCACATAATTTTTGTTTGATTCAAATCTGTTGACAACAAACCCTATTGTTATACATTCGTATACCTACTAAATCCGATCAGGGCATGCACTAAAATCTACCAATTCATTGATTGTATATAATCAATATTCCGTTGTATCAAGCAAAAACTTTATACTTATCTCCGATGTGGTTGTTACAAAAGGTTATGCGGGTTAAAAAATATTCAAAACCAATTTATCATCGCGTTCGTTCAATATTTAACTAATTTGATCCGTGATTTATCTGTTTCTCAATAATATCGTTTTTAGAAAGCTTTTTTTTATTATAATGAATGCGTTAGGTAATGCTTCACATTCAAAACTAGGATTTAGTTGAAGACCACTGCCAGGCTCATGTCTGTCACAAGCCGATCTCTGTGGGACGCACCGTTATTACTTACCTACATTGGTTTATATTTCTTCATCTTTTAGTTTAGTGTTTACTGAGTACATGTATTATCTTTTTCTTTGTTTTTATTTATTTTTCGTTGGTAAAATGTTTTTTCTTCCTTCTTTCGTTCTAGAATAGCTCATTTATCAGAACAAAAAGATCTAGATAACCGTCGATTTAATATTTCATTTTAAATAACAATTAGATCATCTCGACTATACCATGAAGTTCCTAGTGCTTACAAACAGCAGCACTAATTAAATAAGATATCAGGTTGCCTATCCAGTCTCAGCTGTGATCAGAGAACTTAAGAAACTTTTCTTTTTAATTTGCTTTTTAACTCGCCTCGATGATGTATAAAAATAAACGATTCTTTAAGGTTTTCCACATTTAATTATTTAGTAAGTATACCTAGTTCCTTTTTAGTATAGTATATTATTTATCCAATACCCTCGAGTCTTATAAATACTCATGTAATAGACTTTATACTATTTCCGATATCTATAATATTATGTGTATATTGTACCCGTACTGATGAATGGATGTGAATGAGATCCATATTATAATGTACAATTAATAGTATTATGTTTATTTTTATTTGTTGAATGTTTGGCATTATATCCTGGTGGACATCGATGATTAAAATTCTCTCAATTAAACTGAAATTGCAGCCGTCTCTTTAATTTTTAAATAATTTACTTGATATAATATTGAAAAACATTTAATTTATTCTAACCGATTTCAAAATAGAGTTGATTTGTTATGAGGTTAGCTATCCATTTTTTTAAAGCTTGCGTTAAATTATAAAATCACAGCTAATGAATCTAGTATAGCAAACTAAAATGAATGAAAAATATCAAAATGGCCAGTATCAATAAAACTGCATATTTGAAAAGATACGAATTCCGACTAACGATTACAATATTCGCACAAAATCCAAATAGCTGAAATGAACGTGACTAAAAATATACATTAAATTGGAAACATTCCGTAGCTACGTTTGAATAAAAACATAACAAAAGTGAATACGGTTGTTGAATGACTTTGTAAAATAGAAATAAAAGGCTGTTCTTACAGCTTGATATTGTTAGATCGTTTCAAGAGTTCAGCTATGTCCTAAAACGGTATGAGTTAACCATTACGAAACCACTCGACTCCACTTGGTGAGATTTTAATAATACAAGTTTTTCTCGTTCAGTTCACATAATACGCTTCGTTTGTCCTATGAGCTCGATATCCAGCGTGGAACTTTATCTGCTCAGTTACAATGGGCGGTATCCGCTTTTCAAATAGTTTTGATAGGTGAGCTATACCAAAACTTCTAACTAATGCGTTTTGGTATAAATTTTTTGCCCGAAGTTTGACTAGTTTTATGATGAAGTTTTGAAGTTTGATGAAATATAGGAAAAGAATTTTTAAATTTTTATATTAATTTTCGAAAGTAGTACGAATTACGTGAGTGAGGAGCTTATTTTTTTTATTAAATTTAAATTATACATTGCACAGTAAGCCAATAACTACATGGATCAAGTAATATTAAAAAAATATATAGTTACATACCATCAACATACCATCTCTTGAATTGATTCTATTTTAAAGAAGGTTTATTAGACCTGATCAATCCTAGTTAATTGAACAATAATTACTAATATCAGCTTTAGACAACAGTCATGTTGTTTGCGCATACCAAATAAAGCCACTTGTTAATAATGCAGCTCTTATCGAAAAAGGTAGTTAAGTCCATTATCGATATTGTTTCGAATAACTAAAACTGGCAATCAAATTGCTATTAACAAGCGAATTGGCAAGTAAATGATAAATTATTATACAAGTATTACGATAATGCATGTTGGTGTTTATCGATTGCATGTTTAGTAAATTTTTGTTCGTATTTGAGTATCTTTATAGTTTATACCACACAATATATTTATTAAATCATCGAGCTCATACAACTATTAAGTAAAATATAACACTTCCGGACTCACTCGATATGTTGTTTAAAATAAGCATCAATACATAATATAAAACAAAATTTATTTCAAACACAATTCATTAATATTGTATGTCAAGCATTTCAAAATGTAAAAAACTACGTTTATGTACGAAATCGTATTATTTTTCAGTAACATTGTAATGAAAAATGTTGGAAATTTTATTTCGCCTACGCTATACATATTTTATTACTCACGACAAAAACTTCCCGTAGCTAATTATTAATACCTAATTTTGAATTGATTCATGCAAAAAAAATATCGAAAGAACTTTATTTTCATCCATCTTCCAGTGACTCTTACAATTATTAAGACCTTAAGGACATCTCTCAAACTAAAAATCATCAATAAGTTTACGCTACAAAACATAGCAAAGAAATATACATACTAATAACATAACCTCAAGAGGTTTACAAAAACAAATCTTCTCATTAGCTTTTATCTTCAACAAATCCTTTGCTAAGATTCGGATCGAGTCTTATTTGCTTTTCAATAACACGATTATTGTTCCCACTGGACTCTATATTCTATTTTTGTACGTCCCGTTTTAGCCATACATTCGTGTCCCTTAATTCAGTAAAACCAATACTGTACCCGTATTTTTAACGTACAATAGGTATATTCCATTTCTCATACGCAACCGTGAACGAGTACGTTAATTCTATACGCGGGTTAATGACGGACGACTGAAAAGAATGTCAGATTTTTCTATTTTATTTATGCTTTTTTCTGTTTTTTTGGTAATATTTTGAAAGAATGGATACATGGACTAGTGGATAAAATAATAATATGGATTGCTCTTTTCAAGTAACGAATTAAATTAAAAATATTTCATACAGTTAAAATAATAAAATTAAAAAATGCTTTTACCATCGGTTTGTTCGTTATATTATTATCCGTGTTATATATTACAATATAACAAAAAGAGTTGCAAAAAGATATTAGGTACATGCTAAAATTTCAGTAGACTTCTGTGCCGTAAAACATTAATTTCCACCCTTCCTTTCCGTTTATCTATGCATTTCCCTTACACTTTTACAGTCTATATTATCAGCTAATAAATAATACCCTCATTAAACTCTTCTTCAAATCGACTAAATGCTCATTCTGAGATTAATATCGATATAAATCAACTGCTCCAACAATATTATGCTCAGTGGCTGTCCGCCTCAAAACCAGACTGCATTTAAATTTAAAGTCCTTAATATTTTACATCTATACGCTTTTGTGGTACAATTTTAACTGACGGCCGCAGACATTCTGTGTTATATTGCAGCGCACAGATGACATTAATAAAAAATACTGAAAATAAATTCTATATTTTCCTATAAATCATACATTAAATAGGTATTTTAAAAGAAATTTTCATGCAAAGTGGAATTAATTTTACTCATAAGTCAAAATTGACTTTGTCTAGTATTTCAAAAGGATGAATTACATTTGTAAATTTGATATATAAAGATTAAATTCCCTGTGTTTTATTAATTATATTGTGTCAAGTACTATACATAATTACATTTCTTTTGATTATATAAAATATACTAACAATTATAAACAAAAGGAAACACTGCATAAAAGCCTACATAAATCCGTCAAAAATGTTCCATACACTATAATATTCATTGGCTTTCCGTCAAAAGAATAAACGTGTTATCTTTTCATTTCTAAACTTTTGTCATGCATTATAAAATACCTCAAGTTAAGGCTCATAAAAGCCCGCTGAAAAAGGTTGAGTTATGCACAGGCACTATGTATTGTGTGGCTATATAAAGTTGAAAGTATTTACATAATGTCCCCGTAATGGGTTCAAGCAGTAAAGTGCGGGGCCCACTTATGATAGACAACAAACGACGTTTTTATTTGCGCTAAAAGGTCTATAATATTCCTTACCGTATGGGAATGACAAGAGACAATATCGGATTTTTTAAGTCAAGGCTTTCCCGCATAATAATATACGGGAAAGCCTTGACTTAATATATTACCTTAGCTTATTAGATCATTCATTTACTTGTCTTATCATAGAGTTCTATTTACTATATTTTCGTGAATGAACTACAAAATAAACTTATTATAAAATGTGTGCATCGGTAAGGTACGTATAAAACAATAGGTAAAATACAAAGTCACAAGTATATAATATGAAATAATATTGAAATACATGCCCAACAATGAAAATCACTCTCAAAAATCATACAATCAGTCACACGGACAACAGGAAGGGTCTTACGATGTCCTTATCACGCTGAATGTGCGGGTCCATCCAACGGCCCGTCAAGTACCAGAGATTATAATGAAAGAGACATAATTTAAGGGTATAGCCAACTTCTTAATCACTTTGTATATGCTATTAAGGGCTTTTTCATACGTGCTTTTAATTCCAGTCAACTGAACATACAAAATGAACTGTGAATAAATTAATTTCTACTAATAATATTTCTATAAAATTTCAGTTTATTTCATATCGTATTATAGACTTCCAACACAAATTAATTGTTATTCCAATAATATTAAATCATAATATTGATACTTTTTAAATGTTTGCGCTATTGCAAAATCTATTTATTGCATATCCAATTTAGAATATTCAGTTTATCTTCGTTGAAATACATTTTATAATCTGGTATGTTTGCATTCATAGTTAATTTCATTTTGATAGTATACTAATATTTACGGGAAAAAGAAAATTTGAATTTTTGTTTCTTTTGAAATCTATTAACTGAAACTAATTTTTATTCGGATAAAATCTGTTTGTTTAAAGAGTCAGTTAGAGCCGTGCCTAGAAAATTATTCTCACATGGTGTGTATTAAATTGTTATCAATATTTTATAATTTTATATTTAAACCCTAATTAATAAAGAGAAGTCAATATTTCCATCTCGATATCATAATATTAAAACGCATTATCACGTACACTGAGATAATATTTTCATTCAATTATTTTAAACTCGACTCGATAATCAAAGGCCCGCATATAAAGCCTTAACGAGGAAAATAATTTTCGAATGAAATCATTTGCACAAATCGTGATTTAGCCCTAAATGTGTCGCAGAAAGGTCGCACGTCAGTTCTGTCTACGTGACCGCGCCCTAAGAAGGGTGGACAAGGGACATTATGATTTAATCAGAAAGAGAAAGCCCGCCCGGCGTTTCCAAAATCTCATTATAAGCCCATATATTTCGGGAATGGAATAAAATGGAATCATCACATTCATTTTGTCATCCGGAAAGCGTTGAAGATTTCCTTTATGCTGTTTGCAGAAATTCGCCTTTGAAAATAATGAAATACAATTTTGTTTAATATAATATTTTTAATTATATTTCAGAAGAGGGAATTCATCCATAAACGGCTTCTAAAATTAATTATGTTCTGAATCAACGAACCATTTCATCAAATATCAAAATAAAAGTGTTCGTTAACTGGTGTAATCAAAGAGTTCTCTATAAATTAACCTTTCTCGAGGATGCTCGTATTTCAGTATTTACGTAAAATTGAGCTTTACGAGGTTCTGAGAGTAATTACTGGAGCCTCTGTCCTCTCGCCTTAATGACACGGTGGGGGAGGAAAAAACTCCAAGGTGTAATATTTATTTAACCCGGAAAAAGATTGTACATTTGCTTTATATACGTGCCATACCTACTCATTAATGTATGCAGCGTTTTAAATAAGTATCAGTATATTCACATTTAACGTAACTACTAACTTGGAGGAATTGTAACGACACAAATAAAATGATCATAGCATGATTCCTCCGTTAATTAATCATACGATTAGATATTTTCGCTATAGGTATATTGCAGAAACATTAATCGTTATTGACTATAAATTTATTACTTTCGTATACAATACGTTTTTACTTTTTGATATAATAAATAAAGCCAACGTTAATATTATAAACGAATATAAATTTTGATTTTAAAAGGTGTTGACGTTTAATCTGCTTTTGAAAATATTGGGTTAATAGCATCTGAATTAAATTATGATATTCCACGATATCGATAGATTAAATGCGATGTCGTGATAAAAAAAATAATACAGTATAATATACTGAATGAAATGGTTGGGAATTTGATATGATTGTCACACAGGAAATATTTAAAAACCATGATAAAAATCTTAAACTATGTATTTGATATTTTAAAATATGTCACTCTCACATTATCATTGTGTATATTATCCACTACGGAATCTAAAAATATGGAATTAATTATAGAAAATGCAGCCATTACAACAATTAAATTTAAATTACATTTAAATAATTGAACCATATTCATTAGAAACTATTCCCGTATTATACATATAATACAATGCAGTTAATGATCAATAGAAAAGGACTATAAGAGAAAATCTATGTTTTTATACGTTATAAAGAGATAAAAGGTAATTAAAAACACCATAAGTATTTATAAAGGAAAAATATCTTTCTAATTAGGAATATTATATACCATTGAGACTTGAGTATTTTTTGTAGGAAAACTGGCGAACTGAAGATTAAAATTAGATAACAAGGCAGGCAACAGCCTGTAATTAACGAATCTTTTTGTAACAGTGACAGTCGAGTTTCAAATTAGATCAGCCGAAATTGAAAAATAAATTATAAAACTATGCTGTATTTAGATATATTATCTTATTATCGACTTATTATCGAATTTTAACGTTTGAATAAGTCACAAAATATGGATATTTAAACTTCCTTTATTAGTTAAATTAAAACTAAAATACACATTAAAAATATTTTTCAAACTTTGCTATATTTTATATATGCATATATAGTATGCTATCTTGAAAATTTCGATTTTTGATCGAGGAATATGTAATAATTATATTATGTACACATTTATTAATATAGCTGTATTTAAGGTATAAACACAAGTAGGAAAAAAAGAGAATTAAAAAAAGTGTTGCATCAATTTCAAAACATTATTACTATGCATATTAAAATTATCAACAAGAATATAATAATTTTCTTACTTCGTCGAGATTGAAAACTGTCGTTATAATCTACTATACCGGTGCTACAGAATAATGTTCGTTTACATCATCTACTTAATCCGACCCGGCCAAAACATGTTCATAAAATTTTAGCGTTTTGCTAGCTTAATTGTACTTAGGTTGTGATAAACTACACACCAAAGTGAACTCCATAATGTGGACTTTAAATTAATATTTTGTTATACAAAATAACGATGTACCATAACAATTTAGTGATTAGATATAAAATGTTTATTATTTCCTCAAACATTCTTCTTATATCTTAAAATTCTGAATAATAAAACCGCCTTTCTTTTTACGATTCATGGAAGACTGGAGCTCAAAGCATAATTCCGTATCAAATATATTTTGCAAGCATTCCGCCATAGATTATAATGATCAGACAACTTTAGCCTTCTGGACCAATTCTTTAAGTGTTAATCAATAAACCATGCTTCCCAAAATGTTTTATTTGATGTAATAGATATTCAAAAAACTGCTCTATCGATTTTTAAAATCTTTTAACAATAGAAAGCTCACAAAGCACAGGGCACTGCTTTATACGAGGTCATCAATATACCTAATGTAAACTTGTATGTACCTGAATCGTGTACATACACGATGCATATAAAATCTATACTAATATTATAAAGCTGAAGAGTTTGTTTGTTTGTTTGAACGCGCTAATCTCAGGAATTACTGGTCCGATTTGAATAATTCTTTCGGTGCTAGATAGCCCATTCATCGAGGAAGGCTATAAGCTATAATATATCATCACACCCAGATCAACAAGAGCGGAGCCACGCGGGTGAAACCGCGGGGCGCAGCAGTACATAGTATATTACGCTGGAAGTAAATCATTTTATAGTGTATTATAATGACAGAAAGGTTATTTTGGATATATCTATAATATTCTTGCAGAACATCGAAATTAACATCCCGCTTTGTCCTTTAACAAAACAAAGTTCCTCAACATTATTTCCCTATATAAAAACTAGGACAATAAACCTTTTTCACTGTGAAAAATAAAGATTCTTTGGTGTTCGCCGGAAAACTTTGTCATTATGCTTTGACGCCTCTTGTTTCGCAAATTTTAGTGGCTCTGGACGAATATTATGTACAAACTATTTGGAATTGTGGCTTGGAGTTTTAAATATTCGAGAATTTGATACGAGAATTACAATTTCATTTTTGTTTCATATTTATTGAGAAAGACTAGTTAATCTTTATCTATAAAACGCAACGATCTGACTGACTGATCTATAAACCCAAAGTACTTTTGAGCTTATAGATCATCACGATCGGGCTGAAATTTAGCATGCAGATAACAACTATGATAGCAATAGGCATCTGCTAAGAAAGGATTTTGATAAATTGATAATATTTCGATAAATTATACTCCCAAGGGCATAAAATAGGAGATGAAAATGATTACCCTGAAATTTTATTTTACCACGCGGGGAAGCTGCGGGCAACAGCTAGTTTATCTACAATTATAATATAATGTACCTTGTGTATGTACCTACTTCGAAAGGCAGGTTACATACCGTGGGTAACTAACGTAATTGAATAAGACCCGTGAGGTAATGTGGGTAAATTCGTCTATTTAATTAGATTCGCAACGGAATCATTATTAGTTAATTTACTTAAGAAAAATCAATATTGCGAAACGCGAACTACCTATTCTTAAACAAAAACGTGATCTTGGTTTAAAGAATTTTTTTTTTCATATGACCAAGTAAAGGAGCGCTGAATAAATGAAATCAATGAATCAAATCAAATCAATGAACAAATGAAGTCAATCAATATCCAAATAAATATTATGCAAAAAATAAATAATACAATCTCCTATCAGAAACAGATGTGATGAATATGCAGATAATTAAAAAATAATTGATTTTTTTCCTCCTAAACCTATTTATTTAAATTGCCCTTTATCACTATTCTACACCTACACTTAATCATATATAATTTTATAGTATTATAAAACTTCAGTCCCTTAACATTACTCGCCTTGAGCATAAGGTAATTATGGCTTTCACAGTTACTTAATTAAACTTAACAACCGATCCTTTGAGGGTTAATGGTTCTTATATTCTGGTTGCATCCTCCTGGCAGCTGACATGATAATATATTGCTTAATTAAACAATATTCTGTAGACAGTTTCTATACCTATAATACCTATCTATGTATATTAAATAATATGATATTTATATCTCATGAAGCTTTGAAAGCACGATAGTTATATTCCAATTTTTTTTTTATTTAAACGATCTAAACTATTGTATGTGACACCTTTTAAAGTAATATCATAAAATATTTTCACCAAAAGCAAGTAATTATAATCCATGATATTTAGAAGCTAAAAATCCACGCTGACCCATATTTAACATTAAATTCTTAACATCGTGAAATAAATATGCACGTCATGAAGATATATTAAGCCATCATTAAAAATAACGTCTGCTCGCTCGAATGTGCGAAACATTGCAATACAACTTTAATGGGATATTCGCGTACTTACAAAACCTGAAACATCCCATAGGTATAATTAGCGCGCGTAATTGACGACTAAGCATAGTTGGCAACACGATTAGTAAGCTTCCTTTACCCTTATTAAAATATTCATACTGTCAAAATTCACGACATGGAATTGTGATAAGGGACAAGAATTAATGTTATCCTTCAAAGTTACCTCTCTAACGAGAAGCTGTTTTACGCTCCCGAGGGAGGCCAGAGTGATGTTTATGATAGTCATTGACCATTTTAACCCTTCCCGACATCTTTTACACAAGAAAAGTGGACTTTTTGTTTCGAATATTATGCAAGGTAAAAAGATGAGAGTTCTCACTACATTTCTTAGAATTGTCGGCGTATTGTTATGCTTTAATGGCTGTCGTAGCAAATAGTTAGAAGTTAAGATAAAACATTTTTTATGGATCTGTTACAATGTTGATTTTAAAATTGTTAGTTGTTATATAAGATTTTGTGCAGTTAAATACATTAATAATGAATAAATTTATCTGCACATCTGTATCGTACACACACAACTGTGTCGTTGGAAGGAATTTCTAACATGATCGCGACATTCAACACATATTATTTACTGAAAATTATATCGATTTAATTACGCGATTATAAATTGATACCTACTTCAATTGCCTTCATAAACTATGTATTAGTTAGTCCCATAGAATATAATTATCTTATATTATCATTGATTTGTCTTTAATATTTCTATACAATTATAATATGTGACCTATTAACTGTACATTTGAATAGAATATTTCCATTTAAGCCCATATTAAAATGCTTAATGAGTGAAAAGCTTGTTGAAAGACGGAAACGACTTTTTATATCGTAATGTAATTTCAATTCCGAAGTTAGCTGAGGGAGTCGTTTGTCCACAATTTGTACAAGGAGAGACCGACAGCGTATTTACGTATTAATTAGAAAATACGAGAAAATAGTTAATTAGTTTGTATAAACTTTGGAATTGAGATTAAAACGAAAATAGTTCTCGAGTCCGCACTGTTTGAGTGTACTTGGCAACTCTGTAATACCCTTGGTATGCAAATACACAAGACGGTTAAAAACTGTTGCTATCAGTAAATTTTTAATGAATTTTGTTGTTTGTTGCCGAGTGTGCCTATTAAAGTGGCCCGTGGAAGTATAATCCAATCGTAAATAATTATATGCAAAGTTTTAAATGGCTTCATGAAGCTTAATGAATAAAAATTATATCAGTTCATAAAGAAAGCCATTAATGTTAAATACATAAATATATATTGCAGATTTAAACCTAAAATTACAATTTATATTCATAGTAGGTATATTATAAATGTAACACAACATCCCAAAGGCGTACTCAGCGAAATATTACTAAAAAGGTAATCGTATCACGTAAACGAATTAAAATAAATAGCAGCGATATTGTACCGTCAACAGAAAAAGATAAATCTCCGATATAAGTAAATATGAAATAGAAGCAATCCGGCATGTTCGTTTCCGGGCTTGGCATTTTGTATTCTAGTCGCATAAAGGATAATAAAGCTATAAAATTTTATGCGATTGTTGTAGTGTATATTTTGTGCATGTACACGGTACAGTCAGCATAAAAATGTTGTATAATATGAGTCATTTAGGTTTCAGCTGTAGATACTGACAGTCGAGCTACTCTGTACTATGATTGCACTGCTGGGACAAGACAATTCGTGAAGCAGTAGCATTTTATTGCTACCAATTCTTTATTTGGGGAGGAAAGAAAAATCCTAACCTCATATTAGCATTATGACAGAGATGTGGAGCATTGCAATTTGCAACGCATTAAAAAAATGTATTTATATATTAAAAAGGGCATAAAGCTCAGTAACAAGTAACAAATACGCTTCAAGCCTTAAGGATTTCGCTTACTTCCATTGAAGGTCTTTTATTTCCTTTAAAACCTTGTCCTATATTAATTTATTCAGATCGTTTAAAATTTACCAAATTATCGATACTTAAAATATTGAAACATTTATACCTCTTTTAAAAAATGTATTATTTACGTTATCATGTAAATGTAAAAGGAATTGAGTTGAATATTTTCACTTTGCTCAATGAACGGGCAGGAATTTTAATACTGAAATGTCGATAAAATTGCGCATTTGAATAGTTCGAGAAATTCCACTTTTCTTATCATTTAAAAGTTAAGTAAAGGAATTTTACTAAAGAAACGGTAAAACGTTAACAGTTTCATTATAGAAGAACATTTAATATTTCCTTTTGTACGATATTTGGTTGAATTACAATAAATAAAATATACTTGTACAGCTTTTAAGAGAAAAGAAGGATTGAGACTGTAAAAATTAAATAATTAGCTACTATAGTAATAAAATAAATCACATTGAATAATAGGTATATAAATCAAACAAATACGTACAAGTACGTTATATACAATCGTCTTACATAACTCCACATTGTAATAATATTATGTGATAACGCGCTGTTTCATACATGACCCAGTAAATCATAACCAATTATGTTGCTATACTATAACCTACATCACTATGACATAATGTTACACTGCGCCGGTTAAATTACTCAATATATACATTATGTACAATAATGTAATGTAGCAATTTGAATGTGTATGTATGTATATTAGACTAGCTTTCCGCCCGCGGTTTCGCCCGCGTAGTAAAAAGAAATCACGTATAGAAAAACCCCCGATTTTGAAATATTCTTCATTGGTGCTCCGCTCCTGTTGGTCTTAGCGTGATGATATATAGCCTTCCTCAATAAATGGGCCATATAACACCGAAATAATTTTTAAATCAAACAAACAAACAAACTCTTCAGCTTTAATATTAAGTAGGTACTTATAGATTTAATAGTTAAGTGCACAGTAACCTTTAATTTGGGGTACGTGACGTGATATGTAGAAGTTGATAAAACGTAATGGTTGATCGTTAAAATAAAAAATATATGATATCAAATACATAAAGAGCTATAATTTATTTCAGACATTCTGTTTGATTCTGATCTATATAATTTGTCATTCAGCCAATTTCATACCAAAACATTTTACTTTCATATGCAGTGTCGAATGTATACTATAAATTATGGGTAATTTTATCTAAAAGTTTTTGTGGTTCGTGATAAAATAAATAAATAGTAAATATGTGTCATATTGCATAATTTCTGACGGAATACATAATTAAGAAAAAAAATCAACAAAAGCAAAGGCATAGCAATTATTTAACACATTATTAATTTATCCCACAAAATTAAAAAGTGTAACTACTTCTATAACGATAATAAAACAACAAATATATTATTATACTATATACCTGATATTAATATATTATATGCGAGTTAGTTTTCGACAAAGGTCTCAACTCTAAATATGGTCGATATCATTTCCAACATAGATAAGTTTCCTCTGAGTACGAGTTAGTCTCTTATTATTTGTTCAAGTACCAAGTTAGATGAACTGTGTAAAGTTGCAACAGATCCAGACTGAGCTATCTATCTAGATGGATTTGTCAGTTAGATGTTCTATTCTGAGTTTCGTTTACCGTATCAATGTTTGATATTTTATTCTATTGCTATTTCTATCATAGATTATTTTGCTAAATGGTATTGTCATATTGATAACAAAAACAAAAATTAAAAGCTATATTAGTGAAAGAATATTTTAGCAATTTAATAAATTGTCAATTTGTAGAGAAAGCGTAGAGTTCTACACAAACTAAATGAAAAGGTTAAACGTAATAGTCCATTTTATTATACTAACGGCCATAAATCATGAAAGCTTTAAATCGTATTATAATATATGAAAGGACGGAGCCCATTTAAAGAATGAGTTCATAATAACATTATATACACACGAGTTGCCGTATTATAAGAATGTAATTCATATAATGTCTATAAAAATTTCCGTTTGATCTAATGTAATAGCGGCATAAAAGTGGAACAGCGGGATCGATGCAGATGGAATGTTGACTTAACGATAGATCCTAAGTTTGTTAGATCGAGTTCGCTTTATGCATGTAAAATTGCAATGAAATCCGCTTAACCACCAGCGTATCTCTAACAAACTAAGAGTAGGTACGATTTGATTGAGCCAACGGTTTTTCTAGCCAGTACGGATCATGGAGGGATTTGCGAATCGATTTTGTAGAGAAAGGTGTTAAATAAATGTATTTTACCATTGATATTCGAGCTTTAAATACTCATCGAATATATGTTACGATTCAGTAATAGTATTAGTTTTCACGGAATCAGAATAGGTGAGTGCGTTTTATTCAGCGTAACGGGTAAAGCACGTTGTATAAAATATAAAATAAATGAAAATGGTTTTCGTAATATTTTACACAAGTACATAATATCGTTTATGAAAGGTTACAAATGGATCTAGTTAATCGACTCGAACATTCAACTTTTTATCTTGAACTGTCATAAAAAGTTAAATTGTATAATGTAATCAATGCTAAAATTAAAATATTTTTTCTGATTTAGATCGTCTTACAGGTTCAAATTATCCTAATTAATATTCCATGTGACTAATAGTGACTAATTTTGTTATAACAACGAAAACGTACAGAATGCTTAGAACATGAAATTAAATTTAATAAATTAATGCAACATATTATAGCCGAACGTTTCCTAGTAGTTTCGTGCAAGCACAATAAATGCATTGGATCAGAGATTTCACCCATTGTGTGTTGATACTTGTACAAATCCCTGACTCCACATCCTTTCGTGCAATTCTATCTTCCCCATAAAACGCTTCGACTAACGTTTATAAAATAGTTTGATCGAATCGAAGCTACGTTCAATGAAAAATCACAATAACGCTAGAATGACGGGGATTTATACCGAAATAATAATAAATGATATCGTTGTGACGTTCCCATTTCTCTTCCGTTCTATGAATCTTTGTAACGACATCATTTTCCTTCCCATGAGATTTTTCGTGTATTCTTAACTTTTGGGATATTCTGCGGTTCGTTGTTCGATTCGGGAACTTTCCTTTTCTTTTGTTGTACCCTTGATTCCCTTTTATTATTTATGACAAAAGTCATAACACAGCTGTATAGATGCCTACCACAATTCATAAACAAATTGAGTGGTTTTATAAAGCTTTCAATCAATTACTTAAACGTAATTTATTAAAGTTTTTGATAAACAACAGTTTGAATCTGCTACTCATAAATAGAGTGTTATTTAAAAACAGAGTAAAGTAACGAAGCAATAAAATTCATTCATACCTATTTACCATAAATGTAATTCAGAGCGCCATACGTGTTTAAATAAGTACTTATTCTTCAGTATTGGGTACTTACTTGCCAGCAACATGCACAATAACGTGTTCAGTGCAAAATGCAATATTGCGTGTTTCACACTCAAAAACGCGCATAGAAATATCAACTTATCAAGCAAATAAATTAAGCCCAATTTTCGATAATGTTCCTTTCACGTTGGTGTTTTAGATTTCAATCTTAAAAGACGCAATAAATTTTGTTGTAACGACCATGTTTGTTAGGAGCCTTATATGCAAATTCTTATTTGCATTTTCGTATTTAGACTAAAGCCAATTTAGTTATATTGCTTTCACTTTTCGTTGATATTATTGTACAGACTATCGGCTTTACACTATTTTAAAAGTTATATGCGTTCGATTTTGAATCTTTTCAAATTTGATGATTTATGTTTAAAATGTGTATTCATTTTTAGCGTATATTTTATCTTCAAACAATAGGTGTCAAAAATATTTATATCCATTTGCATACTTTAAAAAGCTTTTACTCGTTTACATGCATCAAGTTCACAATGGTGGACGGTAACGGTCTGCTAATAGACAGACTGAATGCTCTATCTTATTTTCCGTAAAGAACAAAGAAACGGATTCAGTATTTACGGGATTATTGTAGCTATTCTAAATTTAAAAACATAATTAATTAATTATTAATAGATGTGTAAAGTTCATTTTCTATTCAGAATTTAAAGCCCTCCTTCAAGATTAATTATATATTTTAAGTTATAATTAATAATTATATTCAAACTATCAATATTTCTTCTGTTAACTAAAACTATGTCATATCAACAGCTAGTAATTATATGGTTAACTGACTAATGACTAACCAAATATTAAAAACCTTAGTGTATGTGGCCACATGGTAACACACACATGCCACATGGTACTCAAAGCCATAAATATCTAATTATTCATAGTATAAAGATGTTTATAAGAGGTTATAATTATAATTCCCTAGTAATAATCGGAATTTAGCGCAACAATATTAGCGCATGAAGTATAAGTCTCTAATGAAAGTAAACAAGTTAATTCTTCAGAATAATAACTATACGAAATATATTCGTTAGTACCTACATAAATCAAATTTGCATTAAATGTATATTTTCATCTAATACGTTTTCTCTAAAATCTTGTTGTCTATTTTAACATGATATATATAATAACAGAGAGTAGATTTTTCGCAATTACATGATGAGGCATTCGTCAATAAAATATCGATGAAAAAGACTCCTTAGAAATCAAAATAAAGTCCTTTACCCTCAAACGTTTACACGTGTAAAATTGTTTTGTTTAAGGGTCCAACAAAGTACTAGATTATATTGTTAAACTTGTCTGTATATTTATAAAGTTCTCTATCAGCCCGTAATTAGTCAGGGATCGTACGAAATTTCAATAATAAAGGTTAATTGTTTTTAAGCTATTCTCCTAAAACATCCCTGAATCTAATCTCGAAAATTAACTTAATGAATATGAAATTCCTTGTAGGATTTTGATGCTCTCATAACATAGTCTTTCCTTTCTTTAACTAATGCTTATTAAGCACACAAAATCCAATATGTTTTCAAAAATGTATACAAACATATATTTGAATATAATAAGACAAATATCAATGTGACAATTGTAACAAAGGTAAAATCCAATAAACTTCAAAACCACAAACATATTTTAATATTTTCTATAATAATTTAAATATTATCGACACTGTTGTAACAAAATGATAAGCCAATAAATGTATGATTTACACTTCTTTAGTTCCCGTGCATGTCGTAATGATCATATTCTGTTATTTAGAATATTAATTGAAGTGAACCCAAAAATTACATAAATAAATATTATACGTATATGAAAGCAATATCTACAAAGGCCTTTCCTAAAATAATTATGGAATCCGATTTAACCTTATTATCAAGTGGCTAATATAAAAGTTAGTGTCAAAACTTTCACCCTATCGTCGGCATAATTTTGCTTGAAAACAAACTTCAATATTGAATTTTCGAAGTTGCGTTTGTCCATATTGTTTTAGAAATATTAATTTAATATTTATCATTTCGTTGATTTATTATTAGACTTGATGTTGAGGTGTTTATTGAATTTAGTTTTTATCATTTATAAAAGAAGTTATTTATTTTAGTGTTTTCACTGTTATTAATTGTATACAAATTTAATTATTTAGATTGTAAATTCATTACAAATATTCAATAGTCAAATGTCTTATTTTGAGAGAAGATATAAAGAGTAGAGGTTTATTTTAAAAGTTTATTTTTTATTAGATTTCTTATCTCAAAATATTTTGCAATATCATGCCACAGATATGTAAATAATAATACGATTCTTCACAATGACAATAAGTACAAATTATTTAGGTACATATTCTATTGAATAACGTATTAAAATTAATGTACTACAATATGCTATAGGCCACCAGCGTAGCACTTGCTACAACGTAGCGGTTTCTACGAAAAATCTTTATTATGTAGAGATTTAAACATAAATCATATAAGTTAAATTGCAAATCCATGTTTAGAAAATAGATTTTTAATACCAAATGTTTTAATAAATAGAAGAATGAGTTAATTCTAAATTTGAAATTTAATTTTATACACGAATATAATATCTTTATCATTACGATTATAATAAGATTCTACAATAATTCATATTAATATATTTCGATAAATTTAAACTTCGCTTCAAATAAATAAGTAATAAATTCGTAAGAAAAATAACATAAAAGTTCAAAATCACAAATCAAAGTCAAACAACGAAACAAAAAGTATTAACATAAAGGGATATTGTTCTCACGCTTTGTATTCCATCGGCGTACCGATTTGAATGTTCTCCAAAAGTCTGTACATAAATCACGAAATTAACAACAACACGTTCACACTCGCGATTTCACAGTTCTTCTGTTCACACACGACCGCTCCAGTCGAGAGACGAGCGAGGAGTGAGCATGCCACGGGGCACGGACTGCGTCGCCCTGCTTTTTATTTTACTTGAAGCCAGGTGTGAGGTGAGAAAAGGCAAAAGGCATGGCCAACTAGATAGGGCCTGTGTTAAAACATGCGTAATGTCCTCGCCGTCAAGCCATTATAAAACTTCAGCTTTATTGTAATGATGAATACTGGCGGCTGTAGTTTTCTAAATTGGCTATTACAATCCGGCTGAAAAGGTTAACCCTTTTAATGATGTGCTTACGCAAAAATATGGCTTATCTAATGTAGACATATTATACATCTGAAAGGATATGGAAAATAGAACACAGATAAAATATAATAGTCGAAGTTTACTTTTATGAATGATATAGTCTAAAAGAAAGAGATAAATAAAGTATTTTATTTACATCTACTCTTCTTACTTCTGTGTGCTTCTGTATTAAATTTATAATAGAACTATTAATATTTTTTTATAATACCTACGTCTTATTCAATTCATGACAACGCCGTTGTAAATCGTTAAATATAGGATTTATTTGAATACATATTTGAAATGTTGATGTAAGATTAAACGTTGTTTGACATTTCATTAAGAACGAAAGATTTATTTTCTTTCGTGTCTTTCGATAAGTAGATATTAAATGTGACCGGAAATTCCGTTGGAAAAAAATTTGTAGTTAAGCTTGAAAATTGTCTTATTTGATGATTTTACTTGGCAGTAGACTGCGTGCGTTTATAGAAAAAATCTATATGGATGAAAGTGAATGTTTTCCTGTGTGTCATGTGATGATCTTTAGCAAAGTGTTGTGCCCACGAAGGTTTCGTAGTTGGTACGAACAATCTTTGACATTGTACCTACCACAAACGAAGCCGAGGTCCACAGATAATCTTGTATAAAAACACGTCACACTCTCAATACGATATATTTTATGATATATTTGTTTAAGTAATAAATATACTTAGATATTACAATATATTTGCACAAAGTCACTTCAATTCAATACTCTTTAGCTATGTCACACAAGGACAAACACTAAAACACTTTCGATTATTACATACGAGAATGAGATTCTTTTTATAGTCATGAACTGTATTCTGTAATAAAATATATCATTTTATCTCATAAAGTTACAAATAACAGTTGATATTACAAAACAATTTTCTGTATATATCTCATTTTAGTCACATGTAACTTCACAACTATTTTGTATAAAAATCTTTGTTTTTTGTATTTAAAAAAAAGTATATTTTCTTTCAAATACTAATAAAATACTTGTCTATTTTGAAATAGTATCATTTCGAGATACATACTGAAAGTCATAACATCATTTGTATGATATGTCATTAAAAATAAAAAGACGTTTCTTATCAAACGTTCAGAGGATTGAGTTTACATAGCAACAATTACCTTCTTTGATATCGAAACAAGAATCACGTTTTCTCTTTTATCGTTTTATCTTATAACTAGCTTTCCGCCTGCGGCTTCGCCCGCGTTTTCAAAGAAAAACCCGCATAGTTCCCGTTCCCGTGGGATTTCCTGGATAAAACCTAGCCTATGTTGCTCAGTGAAGCTTTCTAATTGTGAAAGAATTTTTGAAATCGGTCCAGTAGTTTATGCGTGAAAACCATACATACATACATACATAATTACAAACCTTTCCTCTTTATAATATTAGTATAATATTATTACCGCGAAGCGCGTCGAACGCGGCAACTGATACACAAAAATAATCCTTATGGCATGATTCTGTATTCACGCGCGATGACTTATAGCGTATTTCATGTATAACTTTGGTGTTTATACACCGATTTACATGATTCTTTTTTTATTGAATAGGTAATAAATTTAAAAACATTTGTGTCGTACATGATTTCTATGTAGCTTTAACCATTACGGCTGCACACGCGACGGAAGCTTAAAAAATGGAGTAACTTCTCCCGTTTTCCCAATATTTCCCTTCACTGCTCTGCTCATATTGATCGTAGCGTAATAAAAAGTATACTATAACCTGCCCAGGAGTATGAAGAATAATTGTGCTAAATTTCGTTAAAATCCGTCGTGTAGTTTTTATTTCTATAACGAATATACAGACAGACAGACAGACAGACAGACAGACAGACAGACAAAAATTTTACTGATTGCATTTTTGGCATCAGTAGCGATCCCTTATCACCCCTTCATAGTTTTTTTTTAAATATATTTCATGTACAGAATTGGCCTCTCTACAGATTTATTATAAGTATAGATAAGCAAAACCACTAGTTTAATAAAGATTTTATCTTTGTCAATTTTGCGTCGCTCTTTTTACAAATACCTTTTAGAATTCGATTCTGAAAACCTTTTATAAATCCGTTCCACATTTACGTTGAATGACAATCCATGATTTAATATTAAAGATCCAAGATGCAATTATTAACGTTTCCGTATTATATTCTAAATAGCGTGAGCAAATAAAACTGGAACAATGAAAAAACATATGTAAATAAAACGCGTATATTGAAGTGTCATTTTCAAATACAGACAAAAGCCCACAAAATAAACACCTCGGGGCAGTTGTCGGTAAATTTCTGCTGTATACATCCCATTGAATGGCATGTAAAAGATTCCCTACATGGTTCATATAACTTGGCTTGACGCCAGTCCACCTACAGCGTACCACTGGAATTTAGCGAATTTCTTTTCAAGGTATATAGCTTAAATTTTTAATGAGTAAAGGTGCTTTTAAAACAACACCATCTCACTCCTCTTTGTTAATAGCTCTGCTTTATAATACAAAAACGGCCTTTTACCGGAACGCTAGTACACAAAAGATATTCACAACTAGCATTTATTTTGGTAATGATGTAGTTTTCGTATAAAAATGTAGTGCATATAAACGCTTGTTCAAAATTAAAATGAACGGCCTATAAAACACAATATTAAAGTACATACATAGTACGTAATAAATATTATTTTTATTGGGTGATCAAATTTTCAATATACTTAAGAGATTTTTGGTGGTGATAACTCGATCTAAAAAGGTCAAGCGGAGAAATTTCGTTTCCACGAAAGCTCGGTCAACCATACTTTATTAAATAAACCTAGATTTAATCAAAAATGGTTCATAATTATATTTATAGCCAAGGCTTTTATTAACGACTTTTACTTTAATTTTAAATACCTGTTTATTCGGATAAATATATTTTATATACTTTCAAGAAAAAATTAATTGTGGAAGTCGAATAACTTTTACTGTAATTGATAAGTTTATGTAAAAAATATTTGGAAACTACTTTCCTTTATTAAGAATCTCTCATAAGATTTATTATATTAAACGAATGAATAAATATATATAAAACTGGTATGTACTGAATAATTATTTAGGCCTGAAACAACAAAAAACGTTTACAGTTTAATCAATCCAACGCTATAAACGCTAGAAACACTTACAAGGGGTTTTATCTAAGATATATTCGTGTTAATTTAATCAAACATCAGCCACACCGCGGAATAAAACACGTAGAACATTTTAAGTTGGACAATAGAATGTAATTCCGTGGTATATTGGGCTGGGTGATATAGCATAAAGTAAAAGGTTGAGTATTAGCGCACGGGAAACGCGTTTCATTTAATATTTTACAAGCGGCTTAGTGGCTCTTGTATATTAATAGAACTTTTAGGTCAGAGAAAAGTTTGTACTGGAAGTTATGTTTTTTAACATTCGTATACAAGTAGATCGTAATAATAAAGTTTAGGATGAAGGAAATGTACTTTATCAAGTTGATATAAACACAATTTACATATACCTATCAATGTACAGGCTATGTTGTCTTAATAACCTAACGTTATAAACACATAGTTCGATGGCTTTTTATATAAAAATCTAAATATGAACTATAATTTCAGGTCTTTACAAAATAAACTTTACTAAACAATATTTGTCTTTCGCTTTAAATTCTGTAATTTTGGAGCAGTTATAGTTATATATAACTAGAAACTGGCTTTAAATTCCGCCCATCTTATGACCAAAGCCAATCCTTACCCACAGGTAAAGCAGCAAAAACCACGAAGGGCTAACCATAAACTTTGATTAGATTTTGTTACACGCCGCACCACGGTACATTAAAATGCGTGAATCGCGTCTGCCAGAATTGAATTTTCTAGGTCATTGCTTCAGATTTTGTGTTCGCCTTGAGATTATGCATTATTTTCTCTATCCCTTTGAAACACACAGATAAAACAGATGTCCTTTCAGCGGATTTATTCCATGTTCAAGATAAAAATATTATTTTCCATCTCCATATTCAATACCACACGAGCTCAGTCGACACAGTTCTATATTTGTAAAACATTATAAATTCAATGAATGCGACACGTAGTCGGAAGAATAGATTCAAAAGCACTATTTTCCGGAGAATAAAAGTATGAAGGTATTATCATAAAAAGTAGTTGTTTCCTTATAAATATAGTGGATGCGTGTCACGAACATCTCGCTATATAAATAAAGACACGTCCCCGTTTATTGCCGACGTCTGCAATTTGTTTCACCTGTAATTTGATGTATGAGCACTGAACAAAATAAGAGTAAATTCAGCAGTGATTTTCTCTTCATAAAAATTCAATAAGAACATCTTTTGTATGTGACAATGTGGTATTTATTTATGGTTTTCATAAGAACATCGAAGTATAATTGACTACTACCTTAAATGGTAAATAGGCTGCTCTCGAGTAGGGATATAATTCAAGGTAGCATTATTTGGTAATGACCTAAGGTAATGACGATCCTAAATAATACAAAATATTTTCTAAGCTGTCTACTCTAAAACGCATCCGAATTGTAGTAATAGCTTTATTAATTTATATTTATTGACTCTTTTATGCCACAAAATACAATATAATAGTAGCTAAACGCTTATGCTCTTACCATATTTAAACAATAAGACTAATTATTATATTAGTAAAACATGGCAATCAAAATATTTTTAGTTCTTGTACTACAATTCATATTATGTTAAGATAATAATTAATCACAATATTATTCACTCCGTTAGGAGCCGAATATTCCGTGTGAAAATAGTACCTAATTAAAATACTATTTAAATCGACTCTGCCTACACAAACATTTATAAATTCATTACGACACACCTGTTCAGACTTAAGAAATTAACGCGTCATTATTTGGACAAATCTATACTATAATATTATAAAGCTGACGAGTTTGTTTGTTTGAACGCAATCTCAGGAACTACTGGTCTGATTTGGAAAATTCTTTAGATAGCCCATTTATCGAGGAAGGCTATAAGCTATATAATATAATCACGCTAAGACCAACAGAAGCGGAGCACTGCGGGTAAAACCGTGAGGCACAGCTAGTGTATTCATATATTTTGTCGAATGTATGTTGTTTTGTTATAAGTATTCAATTACAGACCGTCGTTCGACGCAGTTTTAAAAATTGACGTGCAATAGACCGACTCTGGTGCATACGAGGTTGTTTTTTACAGTATTCTCTATTAGAATGCAGGCGACAAACGAAATTGTAATTGAATTTTTCCAAGCCGTTTGAGAATATTTTACAACATGGTATAGCACGCCACTTTTGATTAAGCGTTTATCTGTTAGAAAGATTTAACATAACAACTGTAACTATACAGTTTTATAGAATGTGCGTGGAATATTATAAATATTAGTATCGAAATTTAATGTAGGTTCTGCTTAGCGCATTGAAAGTGCCTCAGATAAGACATTTTAGGGAACTTGGTAACGATTTAGTACTTCTCAGAAATCTTAGAACAATCATTTTTCTATTTTGGTAAAAAAAAAATATGTTAAACTAAGACATAATCAAACGCTTGCATTCGCTTAATTACTAAAAGAGGCAAGCGCAAATTCTTTAATCTATCAAAGTTACACAGTAATTAGAGGAATGTTAAACAGTTCACTAAATGACGGCGCCGTAATGAAGTAAGCAAACTTAAGTAGAAAGCAAGCTGAGTAGAATTTAATCAGAGCCGACACGCGACGTCACTCGGCTCACCAACGTTGTTTAACTATTATCCTGTCAATTTGGCTAAGATTGTGTTTGCGATCTTTAGCGTGTTTGGTATCAAACTTTTAATACAGGATACGTGGTAATTTACACGCTGGATAATAAATGGTTACAACTTTATTTAGCACAAGTTCTTCATTATATTATGTGTTGTAGATATCTAAGGTAATATGATGTGATGGTAATTTAGATTGCAGACAGAGTAAGTTACATTTTACTGTTATATAAACATAAAAAAAATATATATACCGGCCGAATTGATAACCTCCTCCTTTTTTTTGAAGTCGGTTAAAAACTATATCAATATAACCAGAACGTTACCTGCTGAATGTTTATTTTAAGGCATAACGTTTTAATAAGATGTGATGTCAGAACACAATCATCCATGAGGCCCTATTTCAGTTCTCATTTCCCAAAATACAACCGTATCAGTAATTGCCCGAAAGTTACAAAAATATGCTTTCACGACATTGATGTATTAGTGCGACGTGGTTTCTGTATGACATACATATACATAGTATGTAGCCCGTTTTTGTTTGTCAAAAAGGTAAATATAGTTTTCGCCCGCGCCTTTGCCTACGTTGTTTAAAACTAAACGAATTTAAAAACTAAAACCTTCCTTTTAAACCTATTAAAAAAGCTCTATCAACATCAGTTTGCCACTTTTATCTGTTTTTATACTGTATGTAGTGATACCAAGAATAAAGTTCTAATAAACAACAAAACAAACAATGTAAATAATAAGTATTAAGTTATGAAGAGCGATATAATCGTAACATTTTAAGATATCGTCGTATAAAATGTACCGCAGTATAAAGTAAGTACTACATTATACCTATTGTAATTATTGCGCTGGGCATATATGGCCCTTTACACCGTATGATTTAAGTGAATATTTTCGAAGATATTACAGATTTAAAAATTGCGGGACGTAGCGTTTGCGGCGGTACCGGCCAGCCGCCATTGCACCCGTGCGAAGCCGGGGCGGGTCGCTAGTTAATTAATAAGTTATTTTTTACAACAAAAAATATTTGACCTTATTTTATTTTGTTATCTGTCTCAAGTGTAAACCCTGAATCCTTCTTTTAAGCTACAAACAACATTTATTAATATGCGATACTGTGAAATCATTGATTGAAAAGAAAATACAACATTACCACACCCAAAACATCGCGCCATTATTGTGTGTTAACAAAAGATAAAAGTAGAGTTCTATGAAACATAAAGGGTGGTGTTTTTAATAATTCAACATCGTATCCTCCAATCACGCGCGAGCATTCGAATTAAACTTTCATATGCCTTCACATGTCAATCAGCCCATGCTGGTTTGAATAGAACGGCCTATCTTATTAATTATGAATACCGCAATCTATTCATTTACAATACATTGATGTACCTGCAGTATCAGATCTGGAGCCTTTTATATTGTGTCCCAGTTGTTACGAATACTGTGCACAAATAAAGCTTTATAGCTCCGGGGATTAAACATGCGTATTCAGTGTTGCGACATTTTTAGATATTTTTTGTAATAGTCATCAAGTTTGACATGCGTTTCAGTTTTAGGGTAAATTCAATGAAAAATTAGAAGCAAGTTATATAGGATGCCTGTAACTGCAGAACAATCATGCTGTTTAATAATTATGCAAGTAAACGAAAACTTTGAGAAATCGCAATGGCTTTACGCAAACAAAAAATGGGACGAACTTTTAAACCAAAATGCAAATGAATTTCCTACGCTATTATATTGCGCGCTTCATGCTTGCTTGCATGCTTCAATATAAGGTCAGACTAAGCAATCTGTGTCCTCTATTCATTTAACCTTCAAACAACAAGATAAAGAGTTCAGTTGAACTAATTAAGAGAAAGGAGGATTAATTTAAAATGCAGGCGCAACGTGACTAATCGATGAGGAAAAAAAGGCTGAGAACTCTTGCTCACAACATCTCCAGCATGACAAAAGGGTTTGGAATTATATATCTACAAGTTTTAAATTCAATTATTATTGTTAAAACACTTGTTAAACTTCTCCAAAAGCTTAAATCAATTAAACCAGCTCGAGCCACGTATTACGAATGATCCTAAAGTGACCGCCAACCCGCCACTTAGCGGCGGAAGGCACACATAGGGATTTTAGTCACAAGAGGTTTCACATAAGACCCATAATCTTTTAGATATTTTTTAGTCTCAATTTTTGACCTGTGAGGTCTTGTAGAGGAATAATCGATGCAGCACGTTTTACTTCTTATAATCTGATGTAAATTCTGCCATATGAATATTGATTTTTAAAGTTATATGTCATCAATACTCTACAAATTAGTTGGTTAGTTCCGTAACAGGAATCGGGCGTTAGGGTCAGAATCAAACAGGGTCAAATTCGGGGAAATTACCACACCCTCACATGTGAACGTTTTAGTGAACGGACGAGACTCTTACCAGAACTCTGAATATGGCTGCATTAATACGTATGTTACTGATTATTTATGACATAGAATCTATCATTCTTGTGAAAAGCCAGCAATGCATTGGAAACACCACTATTGTTTCGAGTGTCCGTGGTTATTTAACATTAGATGACCCAAATTTTCCTTAACTTGTTCTGCGATAAAGATGTAAAAATATTAAATTTTTGCAATACGTGCAACCGGTTTCAATTATTTTTTCATTTTTTACCTTTACGAAGACAGAATACGAAAATGTTATGTTATTGTAAAACTATTTTAACGACTTTATATATAGCTTTGTAATTCATTCATAAGATTATTCGAGAATAGATGTTGTATTTCGCGCTTTCTTTGACTCTATAAATATCAATATTTCACACAAGTTGTTCCTAGAATATGCCTTAATTAAGCTACTTTTGAATTAATCTCCTCAAAAGCAGTCTTGAAGGGATTGCGGCTTTGAGTCTAGGAGAGAAATAATGTTATAATTTCTAATGAGTATGTTACAATTTCTGTAAAATAGATAAAAATATGTATAAATTTATAAATTATAATGCCATAAAACGAAAATATCAATTTCAATAGATAATAATATGGTTATAAATTGAAACTCAAAGCAGTTATTATTACAACTATCATATAATATGAAAATTGGAATCGTTGTCAGGCATAATATAGAGTAGATAATAAATTGGATATTATGCTGAAATTATTTAAAGTAGGTAACATTTAAACCATGTCCATTATTTTTGTTT
The DNA here is from genome assembly GCA_907164665.1 of Colias nastes. Taxonomy (NCBI): domain Eukaryota; kingdom Metazoa; phylum Arthropoda; class Insecta; order Lepidoptera; family Pieridae; genus Colias; species Colias nastes. The sequence continues at coordinate 37,034 of CAJQZM010038624.1, forward strand.
CTTTCTATTGGTAAATTAAGTTCACTGAAGGTTTTAATTAGCGTTAGGTAAGAGTTTTCTTTAACAAAAACAAAGCTCCGGGTAATTACATAGCCGCGTTTCTAGAACACTGTAATTTACTACTCCTAGTAGTAATTGCCAGGCCTTTATCAAATTACTTGTAACATTCAATACATCATTAATTGGCGTATTATTATAGGTTTTCTTCGTTTAACATTCTATTTGCTTTTTTATTTTTTAGACATGTGTCTTTTATTTGTTTATTTGGAAGGCCTTTATCGAAAGTTATTCCAATATACATTAATTAAATAAACAAAGACTTCGCAATAGAACAAATATAGCTTTTGAACACTAAAAAATTTCAAAAAAAAGTCATTATTTTCCTGGATAAAACTTTGATTTAACCATTTTGACATCATGGGACATAATAATGCTTTAATTTCGTATTATAATCGTATAAGTATATCATGTAGGTATAAGCAAATTAAGCTATACTATAAATATATATCTATTATATATATCTTCATCATATCGGAGAACTTATTTCAATTGTAAGAAGGTTCTAGAGGGTTCTATACTTAGTTACAGCATAACACAGGTGCAACTGACATCATTATTCTTTAGCTATTTTATTATATTGTCTATAAGAATTGAACGAAATTGAATAAGAAAGATAATCAAACATTCTTAAATATGTAACTGTAAATTCTAATTTTTGTTTACTTAAAGTTATTTTTAACAGCGTTTCATGCCAGTTAATTATTTTAATATTAAAATAAATGCCATTCGTTCACTCGGTGATGCAAGAACAGAAACGCTTTGAATATACCCACATACAAATTAACAATATTTTATTACGCCCATAATATTGTAATATCTTCATCTTTTTCATATTCACAGACCGGTAATATTACCGGTAATATTATGTGTATAAATACTTAACTTACGGTCGAATGAAAATTTAGATCTCCCAATTCTTATTGTACCGTAGTCGCAAACACAAATATCATTACCATACTTTTGTCCTTTCATCCTTTTTAGCCTATTTCAATAAAGAAGGGCGATATTATTATTACTTTCGCGATGTTTAGATATCCATTTCTTTTTAGGGTAACCAAATTTGCGTTGCCATGCCAGCGTTGATAAGATCTAGACCATTTTTAAAATGACTGTTTTTATGGAAATTTGCGAATTTTAGAATATAATTAATTTGAGGAATATGTGGTTTTACGAATTAAGTAAAAAATAAATAAAATATTAGTCGTATTAATGAATACGCTAAATTACTGTAAATTATAAATTCTGTATGAACCGCAAATACTATAGCCATTTAATATAATATAATATTAATTGCGAAGCGTTACCAATAAGCTTTTCATTTGTGAAACATTTAATTTTACAGCTTAATTTAATCCTAAAGTATTTATTAATACATTTCATAATTTATTAAATAAGACAAATTTAATAAATTACATTTACAATAATTCGTATAATTCGATGAATGTTAAATTATTTGTAAATAATATTCATTGTTTCATAATATTTTGCGTATTTTTTTATGTCATAGCGGGCAACTGAGCTGGTTGGTCGTGAGTTGGTAAGCGACCACCACCGGTCATAAACATTTGCAGGAGGTTATGGTCTATGTAGAATGTAAATGCGTTGGCTGCCTTTATAGGGCAAAGTATTGTGAGGAGTATATAATGTAAGATTATTCAATAAATAAAACAGTTTGTATCTGGATCTCGAGAGTATCATTTCTCTCCCAACACACGAACCTTATATGGCGACCCTGCCAGTGCTAGCATTCCGCTAGCCATATATGGTGCATCGTCGGGTGTCAATTGTCACCATGACGAAAAAAATATCTATATTTCGCCGTGCCGGGGCACTTGTGTGTGTCTTGAAAATTAATCAAAAATATGGGATCTACAAATAAAGCATCGTGGCATTACTGTTTATTTACGGAATATACAAATTTAAAAAAAAATTGTCACAAAAAATGGATTGTGAATGAAAATGTCGAGAAATTCGTTAAGAAAATCTGTACGATGGCGTGGAGGCATTCAACGTGATATAAAAAACGATCCAGAAGATATAGCCTGAGGTGTGCTTAAAGTGCAGTGAAGTGCAGTGAAAAAGTGTAATAAAAAAAAATGCAAAATAAATCTAAAAAAAAATGTGTTAGTGCAAAAAAAATGGACAATTTAGAGGACTTTAGAAGTTATAATTTTAATTTTTAATTATAATATGAATACTTATATAAGGTATATAATACATATATATAATAATAAAAATATAATATGTTAGAAAGTGTTCGTGTGTAATGAATGTTACTCGGTATGTATATTAATATTATTATTATAAGGTTTATAATTTTTCTATATGGCAGAAACTTTGAATGAATTATATAATAAGTAGTTTGGTTGAAATAAGAAAATATTTGATAAAAATAGGACCAAGTCGTAGAAAAGGTAGTTTAGTTGTTAAAAAATTAGCAGATGCTGATATTTTACTCAGAGATTTTAATATTTTTTTAGAAAATTATTATAATAAGAAAAGTAATTTTAAAGAAAGTGAATGTATTGTAATATATGAATTAACTTGTAATTTTTATAAAATTTATGAAGAAATATTCAACTTGTGTTCTGAAGAATCAACTTGCAAAATGACTTCTAAATTCGATTTAAAAATTGCTTTACAGCTTTTACCTATTTTAATAGATGAATTAACTTGTAATTTTTATAAAATTTATGAAGAAATATTCAAC